>WOXC01004227.1:0-71078 GCA_011680675.1 Gymnobelideus leadbeateri | reverse complement strand
ATGAGGTAGAATGTGGAAGAGAAGTATGCAGCACTGGCATGGGAGATGGTCAAGAGCACAGTGCAGCAGAAGAGACACCAACCTGGGCCTTGGTGGTGGCAGGGCAGCAATAACAGGAACATTTAGTGCCCAGAGATAGTAAGGAGACTGAACACCTGATCAGAAAGAGACTACAAGGGACCCCTGTGGGACATAGGGCATAGGAGCAGGTGCCATTTGACAACTCCACAGCCCCTTAACTAGTTCTAGGTTGTAGTTTCAGGGAGAGGAGAGGAGCATTTGTAGTCACAGGGGACCAGGAACCCTACCTGGGTAAGGACCAGAGCGTAGATCAGAAGAGCAGTGGCCACACCTCTACCCAGATCACACCACCTTGGAAGCACTGAAAACTTACAGGCCTCTAAAACTAGCTGTAGAAAGAGCAGAAAGACATAAAAGACAGAAGTTCAGGTCAGTTATTCTCTCCCCTGCCTACGAGCTCCCACTCCCAGAGGTGAGTAGAACACAACATAAAGTCTGAAGTAAAAAAAAATAGGCTAGAAAAATGAGCAAACAAACAAACAAACAAAAAGAACTTGACTATGAAAAGCTGCTGTGGGGATGTGGAAACTGAAGACACAAACCCAGAGGAAGACATGGAAACAAAGCTTCAAGGAAAATGGGAAAAAATTTACAGCAACTTTCTCTGATAAATGTTTCATTTCTCAAATATACAAGGAACTGGGCCAAAATTTAAAAAATAAGAGTCATTCTCAATTGATAAATGATAAAAAGATATGAACAGGCAGTTTTCAGAAAAAGAAATCATAGTTATCAAGTCATATAAAATGCTCTAAATCACTAATAATTAGAGAAATGCAAATTAAATTAGGTACTACCTCGGACTCATAAGATTGGCTAAGATGACAGGAAAGAAAAATGACAAATGCTGGAGAAGATGTGGAAAAATAGAGACACTAATGCACTGTTGTTGGAACTGCTAACTTGTCCAACCTTTTTGGAGAACAATTTGGAATTATGCCCAAAAGGTTATAACACTGTGCATACCTTTAACCCAACAATGCCACTCCTAGGTCTGCATCTCAAAGAAATCAAAGAAAAAGGAAAAGGACCCATATGTTCAAAAATATTTATAGCAACCCTTTTCTGTGGCGGCAAAAAATTAGAAAGTTAGGGGATGCCCATAAATCAAGGAACAGCTGGACAAGTTGTGGTAAATGTGTTACATAAATATGATAGAATTCTATGGTGCTATAAGAAATGACAAAAGGGGATGGTTTCAGAAAAACCTGGAAAGACTTACATGAACTCATGCAAAGCAAAATAAGCAGAACTAAGGGAGGCAGCTAGGTGGCACAGTGAATAGAGCACCAGCCCTGGAGTCAGAAGGACCTGAGTTCAAATCCGGCCTCAGCAAGTGCGCGCGCGCGCGCACACACACACACACACACACACACACACACACACACAAAACTAGCTGTGTGACCTTGGGCAAGTCACTTAACCCCAACTGCCTTCTAAAAAGCAAAAAAAAAAAAAAAAGCAGAATTAGGGAAAAATGTACACAATGACAGTAATATTTTAAGGATGATCAACTGTGAAAGACTTAGCAACTCTGATCAATACAATGATGCCTGACAATTCCAAAGGACACATTATCAAGAATGCTATACACTTCCAAAAAGAAAACTGATTAACTCTGAGTGTAGATTGAAGCATATTTTTTTCACTTTACTTTTCTTGCCTTTGTTTTGCTTTTACAACATGGCTAATGTGGAAATGTGTTTTTGTATGATTTAATATGCGTAACAGGTAAAGCAGTGCTTGCCTTTCCAGTGCGTGGGAGAGGGTCTGGAGGGAGAGAGGGAATTTAGAACTCAAAATAATGTTTTTTAGAAAGAAAAAAAAGATCTCTATTTCCAGTCCTGATTTGTCAACCCAGCAGAGTACAGGTTGTCCATAGAACTCAACAGGGTACAAATAATCCTTCCTGCCACTTTCCCATCTCGAAACCAGATGTCACCATCTTCCTAATTCCACAGTCTTTCAACCTCAATAAGAGTGGTCTTTCTCATCTTTTACATCATGTCACATTGGTTCTCCCTTTATGTCTCCTGAATTCATCCTTTTTCTTTCTATTTCTCTTGTGAGGCCCTTATCAATTTATGCCTGTATTACTGTAACAATTTCCTAACAGGTTTTCCTGCTGCCAATCTATCTTGCACATTATTGCCAAAGTAATCTTCTTTAAAACACCATCACTCCCTTATTTGAAAACTCATGATCACTACCAACTGTCCATCAAATCAAGCTTCTCTAAATGGAAATATAATATTTCAGGTGTGAATATTGCTTATATTCTCCTCTTTTTTCTCTTCTAGTGATGAGTACAGGGCAATCAAGACTGATTTATGTGAAATAATTCTTAAAATGAACCATAACTTTATGTCAGATGGTTTACAAACCAACTGGCCTCTTCCTGAACAAATGAAAAGAAAATGCTGTTCTTTTTTCCACTTTTCCCCTAAAAAATGGCTTCAGAAAATTTGTCCTTTTAAAATATCAAGAATTGGGGGGTGGAGCCAAGATGGCGGAGTAGAAACAGCTCATCCAAGCCACTCTGCCCCCACATTCCCCCCAAACGATGTAAAAAGGGACTCTGAACAACTTCTGGAGCCCCAGCACCCACAGAACGACACAGAGAAGCTAAACTCCCGCTGAGGACAGCCCAGCAGCCCTGCAGGAAGGACCAGAGCAGTGGTCTGGGACCTGGCAGCGTGCAGCGCGCAGAGCGCAGGAGCCAAGCCGAGCCGAGCCGAGCCCAGGTCCGCATGAGCCGAGGTTTTAGCCCCAGGGCGGCAGGGCCAGCAGCCAGCTGGAGGAACCCCAGAACACCAGGAGCTGTGGCTACTCCAGAATTATCAACATAGACTTGCCTGGGACAAAGTAAGAAATTAAGTGTCCTATGGACTTTGGGACTGGTATTAGGGAATGCGTCGGCTCCCTCCCCTGGGGGCTAGAAGCCGCTGAGGACAAACTCGATTTTGTAGTTTTCAGAGGCAGCTCCTGCTCCCAGCCTGCAAATTTGTAGGGAGATCCAGCGATCAGTCTTGGGGGATAATCGCTCTTGCTTTAACCTCCCTGGATCTGGATTGTGATCTAGGGTGGAAGTCGTGGGTGGGTTTACAGCTTGCCAGAAACGGAAGTTGCCCCCCACACGTTCGGGACGAAAATTCCTCTATCTGGCCTTAAAGCCATAGTGTGGCAACAAGCCCAAAAGTCAAGTAATTAAGTGGCAACATGCCAAGGCAAAGGAAACAGAAAAATGCAACCCTAGACTCCTATTTTGGGGGCATAGAGCAGGAAAAGGACTGTGAGGTCAGAAGTCCTGCTCCAAAAGCCCCAGAGGAAAACATGAGCGGGTTGCAGGCCATAGAGGACCTTAAGAAGGACTTTAAAAATCAAATAAGAGAAGTGGAGGAAAAATTGGAAAGAGAAATGAGAAGGATGCAGGAAAAGTATGAAATGAGGGTCAACAGCCTGACTGAGGAAAACAACACCTTAAAAAATAGACTAACTCAAATGGCAAAGGAGGCCCAAAAGGGCAATGAGGAGAAGAATGCCTTAAAAAGTCGAATTTGCCAGATGGAAAAAGAATCTCAAAAGTTCACTGAGGAGATTCATTCCTTCAGAGTTAGACTGGAGCAAATGGAAGCTAATGACTTTATGAGAAATCAAGATGCTGTTAAGCAGATCCAAACAAATGAAAGATTAGAAGGCAATGTGAAATATCTCATGGGAAAAACCACTGACCTGGAAAATAGATCCAGGAGAGACAATTTAAAAATTATTGGACTACCTGAAAGCCATGATCAAAGAAAGAACCTAGAAATCACCCTTCAAGAAATTCTCAAAGAAAACTGCCCTGATGTTTTAGATCCAGAGGGCAAAATAGAGGTTGAAAGAATCCACAGATCACCTCCTGAAAAAGATCCCAAAAAAAAAACTCCCAGGAATATTATAGCCAGGTTCCAGAATCCCCAGATCAAGGAGAAAATACTACAAGCAGCCAGGAAGAAACAATTTCAATATTGTGGAAACATAATCAGAATAGCCCAGGACCTGGCGGCTTCTACACTGAGGGATCGAAGGGCATGGAATATGATATTCCAGAGGGCAAAAGAACTGAGAATGAACCCACGGGTCACCTACCCAGCAAAACTGAGTATTTTGTTTCAGGGGAAAATATGGTCATTCAGTGGAATAGAGGTCTTTCAAGCATTCTTGAGGAAAAAACCAGAATTGAATAGAAAATTTGACACCCAGACACAAGAAGGAAGAGATGCCTGAGAAGGTAATCAGGGAAAAGAAAAGGAACTTATCAAAGTTGAACTATTTACATTCCTATATGGAATAACTATGACTGATGATATCTTTCTCACTATGAAAATATGAATACATATGTGAATGTGTGTGTATATGGTTACAGTTATATATGGATAAAGGGCATAAGTTGAATTTGTTGGGAAGGGAGAATACTCAAGGGATGAAATTATGAGGTGAGAGAGGAAAATGGCAAGAGGAGATGGGGAGAGACAGGGTAGTGTAAACTATACCATGCAGAAAAAGCAAGGGGAAGTGGTTGCAAAAGAGGGGGAGAATAAGGAAGGCTAAAAAGGCAAAACCACATTCAAACTGAATTTGGTTCAGGGAGAAAATGACATACATAGTAAATGGGATATCTCAACCTGCAGCATGATAGGGGGAAGGGGGATGGGAGGAGGGATGATGGATGGGAGGGCATCCTTGGGGTGAGGGGAGGTTGGAAGTACCCACTATAAAAGAGGGACAGGATCATGTAGGGAATGGACCAGGTGGGGAGTGGGATGAGTGGGAGGGAATTATAAGCAGCCTTGTACAATATATCTACTATGATAATGTTTTGCATAGCTAGACATGTACAACATATACTGAATTACTTATCTCCCAAGAGGGAATGGGTGACAAGGGAGGAAGGAAATGGATCTGAAATTTGAGGTTGTAACATCAAATGTTTCAAATATATATAAATACTATTATTAATACTCTTTTGCTTGTAATAGGGAGATAAGATGTGCAGGCATTGGGATGCAAAGGCTCACCTTCCTCTAATGGAAAAGTCAATGGGGGTATGGGAGAAGGTATGGGAGAGAGCAGATTGGAGGAAGCGATATCTTGTGGGATTACTGTTCTGGGAGGTTGGGTAGGGGAATAATGGGGGGGAAATGATTGTAACTCAAAATCTGGCGGAAATGAATGATGTAAAACAGAAGTTAATAAAGCATTTGTTTAAAAAAAAAGAATGGAATAAAAAAATAAATGAAATAAAAAATAAAATAAAATATCAAGAATTAAAGTAGGGTATTTTTGTATGCTATGCTTCCCTAGAGTTTGAAATCAAAAGCAAAGAAAGTCTCCAGTCACTCTGACCCTCTATCTTCCCAAGTTGCAGAGGGGAAACAAAAGAGGAGATAAACAGTCAATAAACATTTATTAAGCATCTACTATATGTCAGCACTATGCTAAGCACTGGGTACACAAATATGAAAAAATAAAGGTAATCTCTCCCCTCGAAGAGCTTAAAATTGAATGAGGGAAGCCAAGACACAAAAGAAACTAAAAAGTAGAGGACAGAGACCTGATGTGGGGGCATCATCGAGAAGTCCTAAAGTAGGACAGTCAGGTGGAGAAATAAGATGTTCTGAACTAAACTCCCTCTTTAAATGTATGTATAGATTTCATGGCCTCACCCTCTAATCGGGCAATGTTTCTAGAATCTGAAAAAAAAAAAAGAATTTTCCTTGACCCTTCTACCATATCAAGATTCTTCATCTCTCTTTTCCTTGACTATTAAACTCGCTAGGACAAAATTGGGAAAAGTAGAGCCCTATTCTCTAGCCCCTCTCCTCCTTTTCTCCATTACCTTCCCCATTCTCTCTTCCTCACCCCACCCACCTCCTTCACCTCCTCTTTTTTTTTGGAGGGAGAAGGCAGGGCATTTGGGGTTGACTTGCCCAAGATCACACAGCTAGTAAGTGTTATGTTAAGTGTCTGAGGCAGGATGCAAATTCAGGGCCTCCTGACTCCAGGGCTGGTGCTCTATTCATTGCACCACGTAGCCACCTCATCCTTCACCTCCTTTTGCCATCAGGTTTCTGCTTCCTCCATGCTACTAATATTTCTCTCCTAAAATATCACCAAAGATCTGCTAATAACATGGCCCAATCCATCCATCTTGCATCAGTTCTCATCCTTCTAGATCTCTCTGCATCATCTAACACTACTGACCACCATCTCTTACTATCCCATTAGGCAATCTCCTCCCTTGGTTTCAGATAGCACAATCCCCTGATTCTCTTCTTCCATTCCTAATCTCCTTCACTGGCTCTTTATTCTCTTCTCAAATTTTCATGTTGGCCAGAGCTAGGTTCAGACTCTTGTCTCCTATCTTTATGCCTTTTCCTCTCTCATTTATTCCTACCTTTCTAGCATTTTTTCATCTTACTCCCCTCTAAACATTCTGCACTCCAGTCAAACTGGGCTGGTCACCACTGATCAAACATACCTTCTGCTCTTCTACCGCTATACCTTTGCTTATGCTTTTCCCTATATAAAATGTCCTTCCTACTCTTCTTTTCCCAATGAATTCATACTAATTCTGTAAAACCCATCTCCAATACCACCTCATCCTGGAAGCTTATCCTTAGGTTGCAAAGCTTTTCTACCTTAGACCTTACATAGCTTTTTGGATTTCAATTCCCCAATGCACCGATCATGTACTAGTATATATTATAGTTATCTGTGTTTACTTCTTACCCCATATTGTAAACTCCACAGACAATTAAACTTTGCACTGTTTTTAGTCTCCCACTGCATCCAGTACATGGGAAACACTTGATAAATGAATGCATATGGGTCTGATGAAGATACAACTGAGCTCCCTA
The DNA here is from genome assembly GCA_011680675.1 of Gymnobelideus leadbeateri. NCBI lineage: Eukaryota > Metazoa > Chordata > Mammalia > Diprotodontia > Petauridae > Gymnobelideus > Gymnobelideus leadbeateri. Next base: position 64,095 of record WOXC01004227.1, on the reverse strand, counting down.
CCGACTATATATGCAAGACACTGAGCTAGGTACTGAATACATTCTAAAATCAAATTATTACTAGATCACACACAGTTTGGGGTTGTCTCTCTTTGCTACAATTCTAAACTGTTATTGTGCCTAAGTTTTTAGGGGTGTCTCTACTCCACTCACTCTCACTCTTGCTTCAGAAAGTCTGTCACTGAATACAATGAGGACAACAGAAAGGGTCCTTTAAAGATATATTGGAAGGGAACAAGAAGATGATTAAAAAAGGGATAGGGGAAACTACCGCTTGGGGCCTATGAAGGATATATGGAGAGAATATAGAAGTATTCAACTTTTATGTTACTTCTGCTTTTTCTACCAAGGAGAATGATCACAGGACTAAGAGGGCTAGAGCAGAAAAAGATTAAAGGGGAATTGAAACCCAAGATGATAATGATTTAAAGAGGAAATTGAAATCCAAGAGACTGCAAAAGAGGACCCAGCTACCCACCATTAGTTCAAATCACTAGGGGCCTAGATGGCCTGCATCCCAGGGCACTGAAAGAATTAACAAATGTGATTGCTGAGCTACTGTCAGAGATCTCAGAAAAAAAATGTGGTCCATGGGAAAAATAACACAAGACAGCAGATTTGAATTTTGGAAAAACCAAAGAGAGAGAAGTCCTGCCCAGACAATAAGCCTGGAGTTCTGAGTTTGATTTCTGCCAAAATAATAGAGTATATTTCTAAAGGGATGCTTTTGTGAGCATTGAGACAGAGAAGTGATGAATACTAAAAGCCAGCATGACTTCACTTAAAATAATGAAATAAGATTAACTTTCTTTTGTCTTTTAATACGATTACTATAACTGATAAATGAAAGGAAATTCCCTTGTCAGAATATATACAGATTTCAGTGTGAAGAGATGGAGTGATGGGGGCTAGATGATAGTATAAAGATTTAGAGCTGGATGAATGAGTAAATCCAGAGTACCCACTAATGAATTGATGCCAACTTGGAGGAGCATCCCTAGTTGTCCTATGACCTTCAACATTTTAAAATGTTTATTTTTATATTCAACTTAACAGCCTGTCCCCAAGTGGGTATTTTCATATACACAGGAGAACAGAGAAATGTGGGTGTTACTGTAGGTCTTCATTAAGTCTAGCTTTCTTTTTCTTTTTAAAGAGATAATAAATTTCACCTGTAGCTTTAAAAGGCCATTCAATGTTTTTTAAGACTAACATAAATAAAGGTATAGGTGACATGTTTATCAAATCTACAGATGACATGAAGTGGGAAGGGGAAGCTCAGACACTGACTAGAAGACATCTCAGCAGGTTAAAACAACAGGAAGAATATAGTAAGATGAAATTCAGTAAGATCAATATAAAAATCTTATAGTGGGATTCAAAAAAAGTGAAGGCCAAGATGGAAGATGAAAGGACAGATGACAGACAGACAAATGGACAGACAACAATTCCTGAGATAAAGACCTAGGGAATTTTAGAGGACAACAAGGACAATATGAATCAAAAGCATGACACAGGACCAAAGCATTCCATAGTCTTCATTAAGAAAAATATACCATCCAGAATAGGCTATGTGATAGTTGTACTATATTCTGGCATGAGCAAACTAAATCTGGAGTATCATGTTCTGTGTAGGGCATATTTTAGGAACAATACTGAAAAACTAGAGCATTTCCAGAGGAAGGGGAGGATGACAAGCAGACTAGAGACCAAGATATACAAGGTTTGATTGAAAGAATGTGGATGTTCAACCTGGAAAAGGGAAACCTTGTAAAAGGGTGGGAGACCTAGAGGGGAATTCTAGTATGTGAAGGGCTGTCAGAAGGAAAAGGAAGAACACTTTTCCCCTTTAGCCTGGAGAGCAGATATGACTGGGAGGCATATTTTGACTCAATTTGAGGGGAAATTTTAATACAGATTATAGCTGTTTCAGGAGGTAGGAGCATCCCTACTACCTGAAGTCCTTAAGTAAAACTAAATAACTACTTGTCCAAGAAATTACAAAGGGGATTTGGGCTTAGGTACAGATTGGACTGGATGACCTCAAAGGTCCCTTCTGATCCTGAGACCTATAGGAAACATTATTTCTAATAATTTTATGTCTACAAGTTTTATCTCCCTAGTTAGACTGCAAACCCCTTGAGGACAGTATCATGACCTCCTTTTATAAGTGCTGGGCTTATAAGTAGGTACTCACTCTACTTTTTATCTAATCAAACATCAGGCACAGTAGCCAAAGCTCCTGGAGAATTGTTTAAGCTTTAAATTCTAGTCATAGCCAGCAATTACATAATGAGTTCGCCTTCATTTTTCTTCATTGTTATTACAAAGGAAGAAAGATCACTTCCTGGAAGGCTTTAAGCCAACAGCCCATTTTGCTTCTGTTGATTTTTCCTTCAAAATGTGTCTTCAATTCAGTCTTCTTTATCCATTCCTATTGCCACAATCCTAGGACATGCCCTGATTACTTCACACCTGGACAAATGCCATAGACTAGCTAGTCTCCATGCCTGCAGTCACTTTCCCCTCTTTCCAATTCATCCTGCACACCCCTGCCAGACTAATTTGTTTAAAACACCACTTTCATCATATCACTCCCTCAGCAAAAGGACAATGGCTCCCCATTATCTCCGGGATATAGTTCCAGTTCTTCAATCAGGTATCCAAGGTCCTCCATGATTGAGCCCCATTGAATTCATCCAACCTTAAAGCCTACCATACCCATGGTTCCCATAGTTCCCTCTACCTGTCATTTCCTCCTTGGTCTCCTCTGCCCATTCAAACCTACCCATACTTCAAAGCCTATCACAATTCCATTCAATTCAATTCAATGAATACTTTCTGAATACTTACTATGTGCAAGGTGTGAGGTTCTGCAAAGACAACCACCAGTCGCTGCCCTCAAGGAAGTTGTATTCCACTAGAGGGATACATGTATACAGAAGGAAATGCAGGATCATTTGAGGAGGGAGAAAGTAGTAACAACTGAGAGGAAACAAGAAAGGCTTCAGGGAAGAGGTGGCAAGAAAGCTGAATTTGGGAAGAAGAAAAAGACTGAGAGGCAGAGATAGGAGGTGGGTAAGTGTATTCCAAGTTCTTGCAAATATATGGATACCAAAGACAGAACAAGGAGCTTGGGCGACAGCTAGCAAGCCAGTTTGGCTAGAATGCCATACATGCAAAGAGGAATAAAGTGAAATCAGCATGAAAATCCAGACTAAAAATCTGTCTTTTATCCTGTCAATGGGGAGTCATGGAAGATTTTTGAGCAGGGAAGTTCAATACTACCTCAATTCAACAGGCATCTATTAAGCATGTGTTATATGTCTAGCACTATGTTAGCTCCTGGGGAAGCAAAGACAAAAACAAAACCCAAAACAGTCCTTGTTTTCAATGACCTTACATTCTGCTGGGGAAATACAACATGTACAAGGAGAAGCATATACAAAATAATTTTAGAAAAGAGAGAGCAACTAGGGTTATCAGGAAAGACCTCTTATATGAGGCAATATGTGAGCTGAGACATGAATAAGGCCAGGGACTTGAAGAGAAAAATGTAAGGGAGAGTACATTACAGGCATGGACAAAAGCATGGAGGAGGGAGATTGCATGTCAATTTCTGGTAATATCTACTAGGCCACTTTGTCTTGAACATAGTAAGAAGAAAAGTACCATTGAATCAATGTTGAAGGGTATGTGGGAGCCATATTGTAAAGTATTTTAAATGTCAAGAAGAGTTTGGATTTAATCCTGGAGGTAACAGGGAGTCATTTTGGGCAGAGGTACATGGACAGACTTGTGATTTAGTAATATCAACTTGGTAGCTATGTAGAGGACTGATTAAAGAGGGGAAGCAAGGAGACCAATTAGGGGGCTATTTCAGTAGACTATTAAAACCTAGACTGGGGGCGGCTAGGTGGCGCAGTGAATAGAGCGCCGGCCCTGGAATCAGAAGGACCTGAGTTCGGAGCCGGCCTCCGACACTTAATCCACACAAACAAAAACCTAGCCGTGTAACCTTGGGCAAGTTACTTAACCCCAATTGCCCGAAAGGGGCGGCTAGGTGGCGCAGTGAGTAAGAGCGCCGGCCTCGGAGTTGGGATGACCCGAGATCAGATCCGGCCTCAGAAAATGAGCACCCACACATAAATCAAATGACTAGCCGTGTAACCTTGAGCAAGTTACTTAACCCCAATTGCTTTAAAAAAAAAAAAAAACCTAGACTGGTGAAAAGTGATAAGATCCTGAATTAAAGGTAAACTGTGAATTCTATTTCTAGCTTCTATGGAAGAATGTAACTAGAAAAGGAGTAGGAAAAGAAGATCTGAGTTGAATAAGAGAGATAAGGTGATTCTAACAGTGAATTTGGAAGGGTTTGGACCAGAAGTCAGTCACTGAATACAAGAAAAAGAAACTTGGAAAAATTTGAAGTAGAATAGTATCAAGTCCAGTTTCTAATGCTGGACAAATATGGGAGAAAACTGAAGAAGAATGAGCATGATCAAAGATCTTAAGGAATAAGGACTTGAAGAGAAGGAAATGGAGAAGGTAGATAGCAAGGCAAGGTAGAGGAAACAAATTGGTAAGTGAAACAAATTGATGGCCCAACTGGTAAGTAAAACAGATTGATGAAACAAGTGGAGAGGTTGGTCTATGAGTGGCTGATGGGAGGCAACAGAAGGTCTTCAGAAAATGCTTAGGAAGTTGAAAACACAAACAACAAGGCTGAGAATGTCAATCTGTATGAACAGGAGGGAAAATTTGCAGTGATTTATATAGTGTGTTCAATGTTTATATTTCTACCACAGTCAAGTGACTTTTAGCTATGTTCCAAGTGTCTGCTCTTCATCCTGGAAAATTAGGTGAAGGAACTGAAGGACTACCTTTCCATACTCTAGGTTATCAGGGACAATAAACTAAGGAGTCAGGAAGGACCTGAATTAGCATAAGGAGGCTGGGAAGAAGGATAACACACAGAAAAATTCAGAACTTCCACATCAAATTTTATATGTATTCACACATACACAAATATATATTTACTACCAGCATCCAGAAAAAAGCAATTTAAGTGCTCAGAAACAATGGCTAGGATTGTACAAAACCTGGAAGCTTCTACTCTAAGTAAGAGGAAGCATTGGAATCAAATACTCCAAGAGACTTTACAATCAAGAATAAAAAAAACATAATTTAATGCAATCCTAGTGGGGTGGAGGGGGGGGCAAGGCAGCAAATGAACCTTTAATGGAATATTAAATTCTCAAGCATTTCTCATGAAAAGATTAGAACGGAGTAGAAACTCTGAAATACAAACTTAATAGTCAAGAGATACGTACAAAGGTAAATTTACGTGAAAGATCAGAAGGGGCTGCATGATGATGTCATGCTAATACTTTAAAACAGAAGAAACAAGTACTCATTCAGAACCTGAATGTCTTCAAAGGATATTGAAGGAGTTAAAGAAAAAAAAAGTCCTGGGGATGGATCGGTTCTGTTCTGAATGTTTAATGAGGGGATGAAGGAGAGAGGGCAATGGAATACAGTAGTATGGAAAGGAGGAAGAAGGGAGTGGAACTTGTACTTTCTTATAATAATTAGGGCACATGAGAATATACAAACATGATGGAAGGGACAGGAATATCAGGTGAACCTCACTCTTCTCTGAAATGGACAAAAGTGGGTTCAACACATTCAAAGAGAAATACATAAAATTCATCAGGGAAATAAGTCAGGTTAGGAAGGGAAGGTGCTAAGAGGAAAGATAACATGAGGGAAGGAATCGCCACAAATGTTGTGACCAAATTCCAGAGATATCAGGTAAAGGAGAAAATACAAGAGCCAGAAAGAAACAATTCAAATATCAAGGAACCACAGTGAGATCACACAGGATCTGGCAGCTTCTACATTGAAAGATCAGAGGAATTGGAATATGATTTTTCACAAGGCAAAAGAACTCAGGTTACAACCAAGGATCACCTATCCAGTGAAACTGAGCATAATCTTCCAGGCAAGGAGAGGGTCATTCAATGACATAACAGACTTCCAGACCTTCCTGACAAAAAAGCCAGAGCTCAATGGAAAATTCAACCTCCAACTACAAGATTCAAGAGACATAGAAAGGTAAACAGGGAAAACACACACACACACACACACACACACACACACACACACCTTGTTAGTTAATAAGAGCAAACTGTTTACATCCCTATATGGGAAGCTGATACCTGTTAATATCATGAATTCTATACCTATGGCAACATCTAAAAGGGATATAGATAAATAGAGGGTGTGATTATAAATTACACAAAATGATGATTAAAAGAACCTTATTAAGGGATGCAAAGGGACTGCAATGGAAGAAAAGGAAAGAATGAAGCAGAAAAGGGTAAAGTATGCCATAAAAAGAGGCATAAAAACATTATAGTAGAGGGAAAAAAGGGAGGGAGATGAGCACTACATGAGCTTTTCCCTCATTGGTTCTGGTATAAGGAAGGAAGAACATAATCAGTTAAGCATAGGACTCTATCAAGAAGAGACATAAAACTTATCATAATAGAGGGAAAGAGGGGAGGGAGAGGAGCACTGCATGAGATCTATTGTCATCAATCGTGGTTTGAGGAAGAAATAACATACTACATTAAGTATAAAAATCTATCATACCCTACAGGCAGTAGGAGGTGTAAGGGGGATAAGAAAGGGGGTGGTTAGAAGGGAGGGAAGAAGTAAGGGGGAAGGGTAGAAAAATGAGGGGGGCTGATAAGAAGGGTATACTGAGGGAGACAATGGTCAAAAGGAAAATTCTTAGGAGGGGAAGGGAGAAGGGCGGGAAATAAAAGCATAAATAGGGGAGGGAATAGGATGGAGGGAAAGACACTGATAGTAATAACTGTGATGTGATGTGATTGGGATGAACTCTCCCATAAAACGGAGGCAGATAGCAGAATGGATTAAAAACCATAATCCTACAATACGCTGTTTACAAGAAACACATCTGAAACAGGGATACACACAGGGTAAAGGTAAAGGGCTAGAGTAAATATATCATGCCTCAGCTAAAGTAAAAAAAAGCAGGGGTAGCAATCCTTATCTCAGACAAAGCAAAAGCAAAAATAGATCTAATTAAAAGAGATAAGAAAGGAAACTATATCCTGCTAAAAGGCACCATCAAAAGTGAAGCAATACCATTACTAAACATTTATGCACCAACTGGTATAGCATCCAAATACCTAAAGGAGAAGTTAAGGATGTTAGAGGAAGAAATAGATAGCAAAACTATACTAGTGGGGGACTTCAATCTCCCCCTCTCTGAGCTTGATAAATCTAACCTCAAAATAAACAAGAAAGAAGTTAAGGAGGTAAATACAATCTGGGAGAAGATAGATATGGTAGACCTCTGGAGAAAACGGAATGGGGATAAAAAGGAATATACCTTCTTCTCAACAGTATGTGGCATACATACAAAAACTGACCATGTACTAGGGCGAAAAACCATGTACTACAAACCATGTACAAAAATTCAGTGCAGAAATATTAAATGCTGGGGCATACAGGTAGCACAGTGAATGGAGCACCGGCTCTGGAGTCAGGAGGACCCAAGTTCAAATCCAGACTCAGACACTAAACACAAAAACTAGCCATGTGACCTTGGGCAAGTCACTTGACCCCAATTGCCCTCCAAAAAGCAAAACAATGACAACAACAAAAAAGAAATATTAAATGCACCATTCTCAGATCATTATGCAATAAAAATTATATGTACTAAAGGGCCATGGAAGGATAGACTAAAAACTAATTGGAAACTAAATAACTTAATCCTAAAGAATGAGTGGGTCAAACAAGAAATTATGGAAACAATAAGGAACTTCATTCAAAAGAATGACAGTAATGAAAAAACATACCAAACCTTGTGGAATAAGTGCAAAAGCAGTTCTTAGGGGAAGTATTATATCCCTGGATGCATACATAAATAAAATAGAGAAAACAGAGGTGAATAAATTGGACATGCAACTGAAAAAGCTAGAAAAACAACAGACAGAAAATCCCCAATTAAATACTAAATTAGAAATAATAAAAACCAAAGGAGAGATTAATAAAATTGAATTTAAGAAAATTATCGAATTAATAAAGAAAATGAAGGGCTGGAATTGTGAAAAACCCGATAAAATTGATAGACCTTTAGTCAATACAATTTAAAAAAAAAGAAAGAAGAAAACCAAATTACGAGAATCAAAAATGAAAAGGGTGAATCTACCTCCAATGAAGAGAAAATTAAAATAATAATTAGGAATTATTTTGCCCAATTGTACACACATAAATTTTACAATCTTACCGAAATGAATGAATATTTACAAAAATATAAGTTGCCCAGACTAACGGAAAAGGAAGTAAACTACTTAAATAACCCCATCTCAGAAAAAGAAATTGAACAAGCCATCAATGAACTCCCTAGGAAAAAAAAATCTAGAGGGCCAGATGGCTTTACTAGTGAATTCTACTAAACATTTATAAAGAACATTGACTCCAATACTTTACAAACTATTCAGGAAAATTGGAGAAGGAGGGCGGAGTAGAAACAGCACTTCCAAGGTGCTCTCCACCACACCACTTCCAAACAATGTAAAAGGTAGACTCTGAACAACGTCTGGAGCTCCAGCACCTACAGAACGACACAGAGAAGCTAACCTCCCACTGAGGACATTCCAGCAGGGCAGGGAGTGGCCAGGCCAGCACCCTGGGAGCGGCCAGCACAACGCTCTGGGAGCCTAGCCCAGGCCCCCATGAGCCGTGGTTTTAGCCCAAGGGCAGCCTGGCCAGCAGCCGGCTGGAGGGACCCCAGAATACCAGCAGCTGTGGTGATTCCAGAATTATCAACACAGATATACCTAGGACAAAGTGAGAGGTTAGTGCCCTATGGACTTTGGGACCAGTATTTGGGGAACACGTCAGGCTTCTTCCCCTGGGGGCAAGAAGCCATTTTGCAGCTTCAGTTGCAGCTTCACCTCCTAGCCTGCGAACTGTAGGGAGACCCAGCGATCACTTCTGGGGGGGAATCACTCTTGCTTTAACTTCCCTGGATGTCGATTGCAGTAGGGGAGGGGGGGAGGTGGTGGAGTGGGTATCCAGCTTGCCAGAGTTGTGGAGCCTTTACAGAGGCCACCCAACTAATACCTCTGGAAGTTGTAAAGACCCCAAGATTTGGGATGGAAGCTCCCCTATCTGGTGGCAGAGTCCTAAAGTGGCAAAAAGCCCAGAAGTCAAATAATTAAGTGGCAACATGCCTAGGCAAAGGAAACAAAATAAACAGAAAAATGCAACATTAGACTCCTATTTGGGGGGCAAAGAGGATCTAAGCATGGAACAGGAGGAGGACTGTGGGGTCAGAAATCCTGCAACAAAATCCCCTAATGAAAATACGAGTGGGTTACAAGCCATAGAGGACCTTAAGAAGGATTTTAAAAGAGAAATAAGAGAAGTGGAGGAAAAATTCAGAAGAGAAATGAGAAGGATGCAGGAAAAGTATGAAATGACAGTCAACAGCCTGACTGAGGAAAATAACACCTTAAAAATAGACTGACTCAAATGGCAAAGGAGGCTCAAAAGGGCAATGAGGAGAAGAATTCCTTAAAAAGCCGAATTTGCCAGATGGAAAAAGAATCTCAAAAGTTCACTGAGAAGATTCATTCCTTCAGAGTTAGACTGGAGCAAATAGAAGCTAGTGACTTTATGAGAAATCAAGGTGCTGTTAAACAGATCCAAACAAATGAAAGAATAGAAGACAATGTGAAATATCTCATGGGAAAAACCACTGACCTGGAAAATAAATACAGGAGAGATAATTTAAAAATTATTGGACTGGGGCGGAGCCAAGATGGCGGAGTAGAAACAGCTCCTCCAAGCCTCTCTGCCCCCAGATTCTCCACAAACTATGTAAAAAAGGACTCTGAAAAACTTCTGGAGCCCCAGCACCCACAGAACGACACAGAGAATCTAACCTCCCGCTGAGGACAGCCCAGCACCCTGCAGGAAGTACCAGCGCAGTGGTCTGGGAGCCGGCAGCGCGCAGAGCACAGGAGCCGAGCGCGGAGCCCAGGTCCACGTGAGCCGAGGTTTTAGCCCCAGGGCGGCAGGGCCAGCAGCCGGCTGGAGGAACCCCAGAACACCAGGAGCTGTGGCGACTCCAGAATTATCAACATAGACATGCCTAGGACAAAGTAAGAGGTTAGTGTCCTATGGACTTTAGGACCTGTATTTGGGGAATGCGTCAGCTCCCTCCCCTGGGGGCTAGAAGCCGCTGAGGAGACACGCCATTTTGTAGTTTTCATAGGCATTTCCGGCTCCCAGCCTACAAATCGTGGGGAGATCCAGCGATCAGTCTTGGGGGGTAATCGCTCTTGCTTTAACCTCCTGGATCTGGATTGTGATCTAGGGTGGAAGTTGTGGGTGGGTTTACAGCTTGCCAGAAACGGAAGTTGCCCCCCACATGTTCGGGAGGAAAATTCCTCTAGCTGGCCTTAAAGCCATAGTGTGGCAACAAGCCCAAAAGTCAAGTAATTAAGTGGCAACATGCCAAGGCAAAGGAAACAGAAAAATGCAACCCTAGACTCCTATTTTGGGGGCATAGAGTGGGAAAAGGACTGTGAGGTCAGAAGTCCTGCTCCAAAAGCCCCCGGGGAAAACATGAGCGGGTTGCAGGCCATAGAGGACCTTAAGAAGGACTTTAAAAATCACATAAGAGAAGTGGAGGACAAATTGGAAAGAGAAATGAGAAGGATGCAGGAAAAGTATGAAATGAGGGTCAACAGCCTGACTGAGGAAAACAACACCTTAAAAAATAGACTAACTCAAATGGCAAAAGGAGGCCCAAAAGGGCAATGAGGAGAAGAATGCCTTAAAAAGCCAAATTTGCCAGATGGAAAAAGAATCTCAAAAGCTCACTGAGGAGATTCATTCCTTCAAAGTTAGACTGGAGCAAATGGAAGCTAATGACTTTATGAGAAATCAAGATGCTGTTAAGCAGATCCAAACAAACGAAAGATTAGAAGGCAATGTGAAATATCTCATGGGAAAAACCACTGACCTGGTAAATAGATCCAGGAGAGACAATTTAAAAATTATTGGACTACCTGAAAGCCATGATCAAAGAAAGAACCTAGAAATCACCCTTCAAGAAATTCTCAAGGAAAATTGCCCTGATGTTTTAGATCCAGAGGGCAAAATAGAGGTTGAAAGAATCCACCGGTCACCTCCTGAAAAAGATCCCAAAAAGAAAACTCCCAGGAATATTATAGCCAGGTTCCAGAATCCCAGATCAAGGAGAAAATACTACAAGCAGCCAGGAAGAAACAATTTCAATATTGTGGAAACACAATCAGAATAGCCCAGGACCTGGCAGCTTCTACAGTGAGGGATCGAAGGGCATGGAATATGATATTCCAGAGGGCAAAAGAACTGAGAATGAACCCAAGGGTCACCTACCCAGCAAAACTGAGTATTTTGTTTCAGGGAAAATATGGTCATTCAGTGGAATAGAGGACTTTCAAGCATTCTTGAGGAAAAAACCAGAGTTGAATAGAAAATTTGACATCCAGACGCAAGAAGTAAGAGATGCCTGAGAAGGTTATCAGGGAAAAGAAATCAAAAGGAACTTATCAAAGTTGAACTATTTACATCCCTATATGGAAAAGCAATATCTGTGACTGATGATATCTTTCTCACTATGAAAATAATGGATGAAGGGGGTGTGGTCATATGAATACATATGTGAAGGTGTGTGTAAAAAAAAAAAAAAAATTATTGGACTACCTGAAAGCCATGATCAAAGAAAGAACCTAGAAATCATTCTTCAAGAAATTCTCAAGGAAAATTGCCCTGATGTTTTAGAGCCAGTGAGGAAAATAGAGGCTGAGGAATAGAGTAGTGGATCAATGGAATAGATTGGGCACACAAGATTCAGCAGTCAATGACTATAGTCATCTATTGTTTGATAAACCCAAAGACCCAAGTTTTGGGGATAAGAACTCACTATCTGACAAAAACTGCTGGGAAAACTGGAATGTAGTATGGCAGAAATTGGGCATAGACCAATGTCTAACACAATACACCAAAATAAAGTTGAAATAAGTGCATGATCTAGGTATCAAGGCTGATACTGTAAGCAATCTGGGAGAGAAAGGGATAGTTTACCTGTCAGATATATGGAGAGGGAAAGACTTCATGAGGAAACAAGAATTAGAGAGCATTATAAAATGCAAAATGGATAATTTTGATTACATTAAATTGAAAAGCTTCTATACTAGTAAAGCCAATGTTACCAAGATAAAGAGGGAAGTAGAAAACTGGGAAAGAGCTTTTACAACCAATGTCTCTGATAAAGGCCTCATTTCTAAAATATACAAAGAATGGAGTCAAATGTGTAAGAATATAAGCCACTCCGTTAATTAATAAATGGTCAAAGGATATGAACAGGCAGTTCTCAGAAGATGAAATTAAAAATATCTATAAGCATATGAAAAAATGTTCTAAATCACTAGGGTTTAGAGAAATGCAAATCAAAACAACTCTGAGGTACCACATAGCACTGGCCAGATTGGCTAAGATGACAAAACAAGAAAATGATAAATGCTGGAGAGGATGGAAAAATTGGAACACTAATGTTCCAATTAATTAATTAATTCTAATTAATCTAATCATTCTGGAGAACAATTTGGAACTATGCCCAAAGGGCTATAAATAAGTGCATACCCTTTGTCCCAGCTATGCCAGTTTTAGGATTATATCCCAAAGAAATCATAGAAGTGGGAGGAGGACCCATATGTACAAAAATACTTATAGTGGCTCTTTTTGTGGTGGCAAAGAATTGGAAATCAAGAGGATGCCCATCAATTGGGGAATAGCTAAACAAGTTGTGGTATATGAATATAATGGAATACTACTGTGCTATAAGAAATGAGGAGCAGATGGGTTTCTTTTTTTTTATTTTAACAAATGCTTTATTAACTTCTAGTTTACATCATTCATTTCCACCAGATTTTGAGTTACAATTTTTTTCCTTATTTTTCCCTACCCACCACCCCAGAATAGCAGTCCCACAAGATAACCCTCATCCAATCTGCTCTCTCCCATATCTTCTCCCATACCCCCTTTGACTTTGCCATTAGGGCAAGGTGAACCTCTGTGCCCCAATGCCTGCACATCTTATCTCCCAATTACATGCAAAATAGTATTAATAATAGTATTTATATACATTTGAAACATTTAATTTTAAAACTTCAAATTTCAGATCTGTTCCCTTCCTCCCTTGTCACCCACTCCCTCTGGAAGTAATTCAGTATGTGTTGTACATGTGTAGCTATGCAAAACATTACCATAGAAGATATGTTGTAAAAGACTGCTTGTATTTCCCTCCCACTTATCCCATCCACCCCACCCCCCACCTGGTCCATTCTCTACTTTGATCCTGTCTCTCTTCTAAAGTGTGTACTTCCAACCTCCCTTCCCCGCAGAATGCCCTCCCCTCCACCATCACCCCTCTCATCCCCCTACTCTCCTGAAGGGTGAGATATCCCATTTAGTATGTATGTCATTCACTCCCTGAGCCAAATTCAATGAGAATATGGTTTTGCCTTTTTGCCTTCCTGTTCTTCCCCTCCCCAGCAACTACTTCCCCTTGCCTCTTCTACATGAGATAGTTTACCCTACCCTGTCTCTCCCCATCTCCTCTTGCCACATTCCTCTCTCACCTCTTAACTTCACCCCTTAAGTATCATCCCTTCCTACCAAATTCAACCTGTGCCCTCTATCCATGTATACCTGTAAACATATATACACACATTCACATATGTATTCATATGCCCATATACCCTTCTCCAATTATTTTCATAATGAGGAAGGTTTCATCAGACACAGTTATTGTTTTTCCATGTAGGAATATAAATATATCAACTTTCATAAGTTCCTGTTCATTTCTTTTCCCTGATTACCTTCTCAAGCATCTCTTGCTTGAGACAAGAATGTGTCTGAAGAGCAGAACCAAGAATAATATATACACAGTCACAGACACAATATATGTGTGACGACTAACTTCAATAGACTGGGCTCCTCTCAGCTATGTAAAGTCATAAGACAACTCCAAAAGACTCATGATGGAAAGAGATATCCACATCCAGAGATGGAAATGCAGAGTCTGCATGCAGATTGAAACAAACTACTTGCTTGTTTCTTTTCCTTATTTTATTTTATTTTGTTTACTCTTTCCCACTGATCATTCCATCAGTTATAATCCTTCTTTACAACCTGACTAATGATTAATGTGAAGATATCTGTAGATCCTATATTCGAGTGCATGCCACCATCATGGCGGGTGGCGGGGGTGGAAGGGCGTGGGGGAGAAAATTTCAAACTCAAGGGCCTGTGGAACTGAATCTTGTAGAATAAAAGTAAATAAACAACAAAAAAATACAAAAAAATTCTATCGTCCTGTGATTTTAAGTTTAATATAACAAACATTTATTACACACCTACTATGTGCAAGATATTCTACTAAGTTCTGAGGATACTGAGAAAAAGAAGGAGTTCCTATACTCAACAAGCTTACAATGTATGGAGGGAAGACTCCTTGCAAGCAGGAACTGTCTTTCTTTTATATTAACTATATTCTCAAAAGTACTCAACCTCTCCACTCCTATGGCAATACCATATCTTGTTGGTTCTGCCTCCACAATACCTCTTGCATCTCTCATCTTTCTCCACTCACACAATCATAGGTGTAATAATAGTAGGAGGAACAACAGAAGCTGACTCATGGCATTATAATTCTTTAAGAAGTGCTATTATTGGGGCAGCTAGGTGGCGCAGTGAGTAGAGCGTCGGCCCTGGAGTCAGAAGGACCTGAGTTCGGATTGGCCTCAGACACTTAACACACACAAACAAAAACCTAGCCGTGTGACCTTGGGCAAGTTACTTAACCCCAATTGCCCTCCAAAAGGCAAAAAAAAAGAAAAGAAAAGAAAATATGCATAGTTAGGGGGCCGCTAGGTGGCGCAGTGAGTAGAGCGTCGGCCCTGGAGTCAGAAGGACCTGAGTTCGGATCCGGCCTCAGACACTTAACGCACACACAAACAAAAACCTAGCTGTGTGACCTTGGGCAAGTACTTAACCCCAATTGCCCTCCAAAAAAAAAAAAAAAAAAAAAGCAAATATGCATAGTTAACAAGATTACCTATGTGTCCAGACTTTAGGGACACCTTGTATTAGACTAGACTGATTGGATAAGGAACGCAAGAGCCGGGCATGTATGGCCCACAGCTAAGAGGAGGGCAGAAACTAATAGCAGGGCTGGGGCTGGACCCCAGATTTCCTGGCTTCCAAGGAGATTCTCCGTCTACTGTCCTGCTGCCCACTGGCCTATACTTGGGCTTCCTTTAGCTGGACTTCCCTTATTCATGGACTAGGTCCTTTCATTGGCCTCTAATTGGTTCACTTACCTAAGTCATCTCCCCAGTTCAATCATGAACCCTGGGAAGTCAAGGAATGTGTCATGTTATGAGCTCTGTGGCTTTACCACAGTGCAAGGAACACAAGTAGGTGTTCACTACACTCTTGTTCCCTTGAATTGCTTTAATATTCCCCAAGCAGCCATCAGAGTAGCCAAAGCTGTTGGAGGTTCGCCATTTCTCTAAGTTTTAGCCACAGCAAGCAATTATATAATGGGTCTACCTGTGTCTCTTCCTCGTTATTACTTAGAAATAAGTAATAAGATTCACCTCCTATAAAACCCTGAGCCAACAGACCATTTTGTTTGGAGACAGTGACAGTTGTTCCTGAGGAGAATCAAAATGTCCTCATTGCACTATATTAAGGGATTGCAAAAAGACAAATGACTCTGCTCCTCACCCCTCCCATCCTCTCCTTCCCCCTTCCCTTCCCACTCCTCACTCTCCCTCCCTCCCCCTCTTCTCTCTCCCTCCTCCTCCTTCCTTTTCCCCCCTTCTCTCCCTCCCCCCCTCCACCTCAACCCTAGCAGGTCCCTTATGGAAGCACTGATCTCTATATGCTCAGCCTCCCATTCAATTAGAAGATAATGACCCATCAATCCACAAGTATTTATTAAGTACCTACTATGTGGCAGGTACTGTATTAGGTCAATACCCATATAAATCAATGAGAGAAAACTCCTATCCCAAATATCAACTGCAGAAATGCAGGGTAGAAGATTTGGCCAGGCAACAGGCTATGAGGAATAAAGCCAGCTAGATTCAGAAAGTCCAGGTCCTGAAGAGACTGAATCTGTCCCCTTCAGTTTAGTTATCTCCCTCCCTCCTTCCACAGAGGATGACCACAGACAACAGCATTAGCATGGGCCAGCAATCTGGCTCAGTTGCTCAAAGGTGGCATTAGTAGGAGAAGCAGGCTTCTGCCACTAGTTTGGGCTAGCTTGTGTGACCTTAGTCAAGTCATTTCCCCTCAGTTTCCTTTTTTTTTAAATGAAGCAGTTGTCTCTTCTCTCTAAACTGTCCCACTGGGGGATAGAAGAACATTGCATGGAGACAGCTCCTAGGTTTCAGAGTGAAGAAGAGTTCTCCTGGGGCCCAGTGACTAGTTCAAGAGCCCAAAGGTAGTAGGGGGCAGAACCCAGACTCTGAGGCCACCCAGGTTTTGAAGCTGTGTTCCCTCCCTCCCTCCCCAAAGGAGCTGGGGGAACATCCCTCCACACCTGAAAAGACTAACCAACACAAACTAATCCATTCCAGCCAGCAATTATTAACTGTGGCTGATCCCTAAGTCATGCCCAAGGGCCCAGGATTCCTCACACTAGCAGTCCCTAAAGGGCCCTAATCATACTTCAGGTCTGAATATTTGCTTGGCAGCATGGAACAACAGGAAGAATGTGACAAGTGTGGGAAAGGAGTGGATCTGCAAAAGCTGCTCAGAGGACATGTTAATTATGGACTTATTTATCTTAGCCTTCCTAAAGTGTCTTCAGGGGCAAGGGCCAACCTCTTCATTAACATACCTCAAGCACCTAGTACAATGCTGCCTCCTTGTTCCTTGGGGGCCACAAAGACCCTGCTGAGGCTTTCAGCCATCAAGGCTAGCGCCTGGCTCATCATCCATGGCCCACACCCTGATGCAAGGGTTCCCCAAGTCTCTCTCCTAGGCCTTCTACTCTTCTTTCTCTCTAAACTCTTCAGTGACCTCATTAGCTCCCCTGGCTCTGCTATCATCTTTGTGCCGATGACTGGCAGATCTACAAAGTGAAAGAATGGACTGAGCTATCAGGCCCCACATCACTGATTGCCCAGTGGATATTTCAAAGTGGATGAGCTGAAGACATCTCAAACTCAACACATCCCAAACTTCCCTATTTCTGTCTGTACCACTATCCTTCTGGTCTCCCAGGATTGCAACCTTGGAATTTCCTTCAACTCCTCTCACTCCCTCACACCAATCAGCTGCCAAATCTTACCACTGGTACCTTCACAATGGATTTCTGGGTTTGATTTTATTTTTCCAATTACATGTAAAAATTATTTTGAACATTTGTTTTTAAAATTTTTAATTCCAAATTCTCTCTCCCCTACCCCCTTCTTGAGAAAGGCAAGCTATTTGATATATATTCTCAGCTTCACAATGGATGTCATGTCCCATTCCTCCTTTCTATTCACAGACACCCTTCCTTAAAGCTCTCATTATTTACTATTTTGCAAGTCTCCTAATTGATCTCTCTGTCTCAAGTCTCTCCTGATTCCACTCTATCTTGTTTCCAGAGTAATTTTCCTTAATTGGAGATCTAACTAAGTCACTCCCCTACTCAGCTAAAGGTGGGGGCTTCCTATTGCCTCTAGGAGTAAATAGCAACTCCTCTCTTTAGATTTGAAAGTCCTTTGCAACCTGGCCCCAACTAATCATCTCATCCTCATTCCACATCCATCCTCATGTAGCACTCAAATGTGGGGTCACACTGATCTTCTCTCTCTCTCTCTCTCACACACACACACTCACAATCTCTCTCTCTCTCTCTCTCTCTCTCTCTCTCTCTCTCTCTCTCTCTCTCTCTCTCTCACACACACACACACACACACACACACAAACACACTACTCTATCCTTCATCTCTGTTTTAACGCTGACTATCCTAGGGGCCACTAGGTGGCACAGTGAATAGAGCACCAGCCCTGGAGTCAGGAGCACCTGAGTTCAAATCCAGCCTCAGACACTTAACACAAAAACTAGCTGTGTAACCTTTGGCAAGTCACTTAACCCCAATTGCCCTCCAAAAAGCAAAAATAAAATAAAATAAAAATACTGACTATCCTCCATGGCCAGCTAGGTGGTGCTGTAGTGGATAAAGGATAGGGCCTTGGTCAGTCAGGAAGACTCAAGAGTTCCAATCTAGCCTCAAACATTTACCAGCTGTGTGACCCTGAGCAAATCACTTCACTCTCTGTGCCTCGGTTTCTTCATCTATTAAATGAGCTGGAGAAGAAAATGGCAAACCACTCCAGTATCTCTGCCAAGAAAACCCCAAATGGGGGAGCAGAGAGTCAGATACAACTGAAATGACTGAACAACAGCAACAAAAAGTCCCCCATGCCTAAAATTCCCTCTCTCCTCACCTCTGCCTCCTATACAAGACAAAAATGTAGGCAGTCAAGGCCAAGTTCATTACCATGAAGTAATAAAGAGGGAACAGAGAAGGTATAGTCAAGAGTCTTAGTCTCTACTCAGAGGACCTACAGAATTTAATTCCATTCCACAAACTTTGCTCAAGTTCCTACTACACACCAAGCACAATGCTAGGCATGAGGGATACAAAGACAAAGAACAGAACAAACAGTGGCACACATTCTTCTGGGTGTACAACTGGAACGCTCAAATACTCCGATGGAACTGCAATCTTCTTAATTTGGATATTCCCTCCAAAGATATAGATTGTTACATAATTCAGGCCCATGTAGCTCCTGCCCATGTCCTCCCATAAGTTTGCCACAGGATATCCACTTAATGTGCTAGAAGCTATGTTCTCTTTCTCTGGATATGCAAGAATACCACTGGGGCACCTAGGTTGTCTATCCACTCCTCCTGGCCCTATCACAGTTCATCTTTTTTCTGGTGGCATCCTTTATTTATATTCTTCTCTGGAGTTCTCCATAGATTATATGTTGGTGGTTTAGTACACAGAACTCTGGGCCTGGAGTCAGAAAGACCTAAGTTCAAATCTGACTTCAGACAGTGGCTATGTGACCCTGGGCAGGTCACTGCACCTGCCTGCCTCAGTTTCTTCATCTGTAAAGTGAGGATGATAATAGCCCCTCCTAGGGGTTGTCATAAGGATCAAATGAGATAATTAATTGTAAAGCACAGTGCCTGATACATAGTAAGCATTCTATAAATGTCAGTTATAGTTATATTATCATATGTTACAGCCTATTCATACCTACCACAGACCTTTCTAACACCTTTTATGTGATATTCCCTTCAAGGTCTTCAGAGGTCTCCCAACCATATAATAAATACAGGCAGAATACTGGTATTAGGAAGAGGAGCCTTAGTTTCTAGGAGAAGCTTAAGGTCATTAATGGAGCTTTGCAATCCAGCCTGCTCTCCTACTGCTGTTTAAATTTGGGGCCTACCTCACTGACCATTTAGACTACCTGTCCCAGCTATCAACACTAAGGTCAAGCATCCAACTGGACAGCATAATTCAGGCAACAGACATGCTCCATCCACTTGATCTCCTGTGTAGATGGGCAGGTAAACTCTTGGCCATGTTTTAGACCAGGGTGGGGGACATGTGGCCTTCTAGATCCTTGGATGAAGCCTTTTGACTGAGTCCAAGTTTTACAGAACAAATCCTTTTATTAAGGGGATTTGTTCTGTGAAGTTTGAACTCAGTCAAAGGGCTGCAGTTGAGTACCTAGAGCGTCACATGTGACCTCAAGGTCAAAGGTTCCCCACCCTTGGCTTAGACTACACAGGAGCATCTGCAGGACTTCTCCTTGATCTGAGTCTCCTTCATCAAGCCAAGTCAAGTCAAGAAGCACTTACTGAGTGTTCATTGTGTATTAGGTACTTTTCTAAGCACTGTAACTAGATACAAGAAGAAAGACAGGCCCTGACCTCAAGGAGCTTCCAATCCAATGGGGGAAAATGCTACATACAAGGGAACAGCTTTCCTCCAAACGGAAGTTGCAGGAGGAGCTCCCTATAAAGTGAAGGGAGCCACAGGCTGGAAGGCTGTGTACGTGGGTAAGAAGGCACCTGAGATACAGTGAGGAAGGCCAATAAGTCAGAAGCAGAGTCAGAAAGGGAATGCTAGCTAGCACAGCAAGAATTATTTCTGGTGATCAGCTACATCTCAGTTTCTGCCGCATCCTGATGCTGTTGATCAGGGTTAGTTAGCTCCCTTGGTGTATCTTTCAGGGTCCTAGCTCTAGATCTTAAAGGGACTGAAGAGGTCAACTTGTCCAACCCTCTCATTTTGGAGGTGAAAAACTGAGGCCTGCAGACCCCGAATTTAGCATTCTTTCCTTTGTATGATACTGCCCCCTATCAACAGGAAATACTTGTTTGGACATCCCTATCCCCAGATAAATAAATACAAAGTATGTCCAAAATAAGCCTTGCACAGGAGATGGCCCCACTGAGTTTCACTTGAGGGGAGGTGATGACTCTAGGTGAAGAGGGAGCACATTCCAGACATGAGAGACAGTCAGCCAGCCTGTGGAATAGAACACTGTGTACAGGAAACTGCTAGCTGGCCCATTTGGCCAGAAAAGAGAGTGGGGTAAAAGGGAATAATGTGACATAAGTATAGAAAGTTGGGTGGAAGCCAGGTTGGGGAAGGAGTTAGATGCCAGGCTGAGGAGTTTGCACTGGATTCCAGGGAGATGACGCAGTGATCAGATCTCTGTTCTAGAAAAATCAATTTGGCAGCTGTGGGGAGAGTGAACTGGAGAGGGGTGGCCAAATCATTTACAAAAGCTGAGACTGAATGGTCCCAAGAGGCAGCTATTGCTGAAGTTTGGGTCCTGGGCTTGGAAAACTGAGGAGGAGCTTTGCTGATATCTGCCCCTCCTGTCTCTGACCTGCATGTCACCTTCTCAGAGAGCCAGTGTGAATGTCCCGGCCCCCTTCCCTTGTGGCTGTTCTCCTAGAAGGGCCATTCAGGAGCTCTCTCCTGTTTACTAGGCACCCTGACACATTCAGGGAAATAAGTATTCATTCACTGACTGATTCTAACACCATGCTTCAGCTGCACCAGGAGGGGAACATGGGTCCCACGGGGCTCTAAACTGTACAAAAGTGGATTTAAAAGATATTTGCTGAAGTTTGAAAGTGGGAACACATTTGTCCTTGGAAATATTAGAAATTGTGGTTAGGTTCCTAGGCCAGCCCACAAAACCCAACAGAGTCTTCAGTGTAGCAGCAATGCTGCCCATTTACAAAGAAAAATAGGAGCAAATAATGCTGCAGGAGCAGGCCATTCCCCATGTGGAGGCCACCCTTCTAGCAACTCAGCAATCCAGAACACAAGCCCAGAGAAAGAGGAGGGGTACAAAAGTTCCCCTCCCCCCTCTTGCAGAAACTGCTATCTAAAGCAGGGGAGGCCCTTGGGCTGTCATTTGGACTCAATTTACACACTATTCCAACAAAGAGCATGGTTCTCTAATTTCTCAGACTCCTACAGAGAAGCAGCCAATTAGAAAGGGGAGGGGGGTGGGACCTGTGTGGGGAAAGGCTTTGCTGCCTTGTTGGAGGTTCTGGTAACTCTGAGGGGAGGGGAAGTCAGAATCTGACAGCTAGGGAAGAGACAACACACACACACACACACACACACACACACATACATCTCACACACCAACGCGCGTGTACACACACATGTGCATGCACACGCCTCAATGAACCCAGCCAGAGTACACACTCACTCTTATTACCAGAGGCAGAGAGCCCTGGGGCAGGCCATGGACACATTCTAGGTGGTCCAAAGGGACCAATCTTGGCCACAAACAGAGTTGTAATTTCAGCTTGCCCCCCCCCCTCCAACCCCAAGAAAAATAAAAACGTATGCAACTACCAACCGATGCCTGCAATTGCTCTACCAGAGATAAAAGGCTGAAAATCCCCAGGCTCAGAAAGCTGATTCACACTAAGATCCAGCTAGTCAAAATGTGAGCAGAGATAGGGATCAAAGCATTTTCCTGTTTTCTTAGGGATGAAGAGAAAATGATGAAGGGTGAAGAGGATGAAGAATTGTTTCCTCAATGATCTCAGAGGTCAGCTGGTCCAAGCCCTCATTTTACAGAGGCCAGAGCAATTGATTTGCCCAAGAACAGTTATTAAATTGGGGGTGGGGTGTGGGCCTTGAACTAGATCTTCAGAATTCCAATGCATTGTTCTTTTCCAGTGCCTCCTGCAAAGCCCCAAGGGAGCCTGGCTCTCAGTCCCTGTTTCCCAGTCTCTCCAGGGCTGCCCTCTGGGGAAAATTTTCCAATCCTGTACCAGCCTTTTGTTGGCCCATTCTTTTTTCCTCAGGACCCCAGGGACCCACCATCTGCTTAACCCTTCTGGCTACCACTGGCTCACTCCTTGCCCTTCTTCGAGGATGGCCTCTCCCACAGACCAACTGTAGAGTGAACACACAGTGTTTCCCTTTCTCCTAGAAGTATGCAGCTACCTGGTCCCCTAACATCTGCTCTCCCACTCTCCTCAGGTCTCCTCAGGAAGCACTTTCTTCGGGCTCCAGTCCTCCTGCCCCTCACATTGCTCTCAGCTTTGTATCACACTCACTCCTCTGTCCACATGTCATATCTATAAGCACAATACAAGAGCTGGTTTTCTTTTGTATCCAGTCCCTAACAGAACGCCTTACACTCTTCGAGCATTCATTCAATGTCTGCTGCACTAGAAGACTCTGATTGTGTCCCTGTACTCAATTTACTTCAGTTGTCTGTGACTCAGTTTTCCCCTCCATAAAATAAGGAGGCAGGACACGATAGCCTCTAAAATTTCTACCAGAGCTCAGTCTCAGACCCTTAGCCTTTTAAACTGATTGACTGATTAGACAGTCCTTTGTGAACCCTCAACTTTGGCCTCTTGATTCATCTCCCCTTCAGCCTTTTCTTCTTCTTCTATAGCTGCCCTCCAAAAACACTGTGGGGGCCCTAGACAGAACCTCTGCTTGGCGGATATTTCTTTCCCCCAGTGCCTAGCAGGAGTTGAACTGAATTGAACTTAATTGCATATAGACCCAGGGGTGGAGGCTAAAGTAATAATACATAGGTATAAATGTGATTTAGATACACAAAGATTTGCTTTTGGGAAAACTCCCTTCACTACTGCAGTGGTTTCATCCCAGAACCTGTCTGCTGTCACAAATGTCCAGTCTGAAGGGCAGCCCTATAACCACTAGTCCATAAGTTAGCTTTCAGATATTCATCACACCTCTTCGGAAGAACTGAAATTGGCCTTTTGGAGCTATATGAGTTAGAGCAAGTCACTAGACCTTGCTGAGTCTAAAATCCCTTATGTCAAAAGTGGGGGTCCGATGCCATCTATTACTGCCCACATAAGACTATTGCTCAGAAATGGCTCTGTAACCCTGGGAGGGCTCCATCCCTCTCAGGCTCAGCTCAAAGGATCTCATAGGTCCTGCCCAATAAGCCCTGCTCCCCAAGAGAATCTTACCACCAAATTAAGTAAGGCCTGTGGTGATGGCTGCACCCAGCTTCCCTTCCCCCCTAGTGTGAATCAACAGCAGGCCCCAGGCAGCCCCAGGCCCTGGCCCCCAATGTCTGCTCTCACTTGACCCAGATTAGAACAGTTAAATGTGGGTATGGGGGAGAGCAGAACTGACTCCATTTTGCCCTATATTTGCTATTTGTTACTATATTTCTTTGTGTCTCTGGGAGATGCCTCTTTGACAAGGACTGAATGTGTCCTTGTATACCTCCCTTCCCTCAATCACTTTATGGTTACAAAAGAAAACTCATAGTGTTTGAATAGTTCCAGGAACTCACTCCCTTCTCTTTATCCTATCTAAGAAGGCCCCATAGGAGCTTAACAGATGCTAATTAACTAACTGAGGGATAAAGAAGATACTGTTTTCTTCTTTCTGCTGTGAACAGACTACAAAGGACACATTCTTTCCTTACTAGAACAATTAAAGCATCCAAAGAAGTATCTTTTCCTGCCCTCCATGATCTAACCCCAGACTTCTGGGTAAGAAGCAGCTTTCCTCAGGCTCTGAGGGGCAGGTAGCCTGGAAGAGGGAATCTATATAAGCATGCATGATGATGGACAGATGAAGTATGAATGTGTAAATGTATGAATATATGTGTGTATGTGTGTATATGTGTATATGCGTGTATGTATATGTATGTGTGTGTATTGTGCCATCCCTGGGATGCTGAGGCACATATGCCCACCACCTTCTGATGGGGTGTGCCACCCTCTTGAGGAGATAATAACCTACCTCCTGAAGATAACATGCCAGTCTGACTGGATTCTGTCTTGCCTTCTTCAGGGCAGTGGCTAGCCAAGGACCCAGAAAATTCTTGCAACCAAGCCTAGTCAAACCCATTGGCTTTTGGTGCCCAAATCCACTGGGATCCCAGGGAACCTGTTCCCACCCTCCCTTCTTATTGTATTTCCCATCCAGAAAGCTGGCTTGCTCTCCTTTCTGGCTGTGGACTACCTGTTTTTCCAGCTTCCTTGAAGAGAGTGCATTTTGGAATCCCTCAAACTGGGGCAGAAGAGAAGACTAAGGGCCAGAGAGGGGAAGAGTATATGTGTATGTGTGTCTGAGGTCCTACAGAGCCAGAATTAGAAGCCATGACTTGTGACTGCTCCCTCCACCCACCATTATAATTCAGAGGTATTTGGTCCTGTGTCACACTTGGTTGCTTGAGAACTTTGATGTCTCCCCCGTATCCATGTGACTCACTCCAACTCTGCTGCTAATGATTTAAGGAGCCCCTTTCCTTTCCTTTGTTAAACAGGAATCTGTTTCCCAGAGAGCTCATTAATTGCATGATCACTGTCAGATATTACATCAGAGCATAGAATTTCTGTGCTTAATTATGACCCTGAGTCATACAGAGAATGGGTTCTTCAGGATGGAGAAGGAAAAAGAGATGTTCTAGGGAAGGGGAAACAGAAAGAATGCATAAGAAAACCTCACAACAAAATCATTAAAAAACAGTTTGAATCCACATAGCAACAAGCTTCAGTACTTTGGAAAACTCATTTTTGTGAAACAACTCATTTGTGGACAATGGAGGGTAAATAAAGTACTATGGTGACTGACAACAAAATGGAATAAGATTGATCAGGAACACTGGTGTTTAGGGAAAAGTAGGTCCCATGGTAGGAGTATAAGGGCTCATTGAATCTCTGAGCTGTAAAGGGCTTTGGAAGCTGTCTGGGCCACCTATGTCTATGCCCTAATTCATGTACTAATAGATAGAGTGCTGGCCTCAAAGACAAGAAGACCTGAGTTCTAATCCCTCCTCCACTGCTGGCTAATCATTTCATCTCTCTGAGTCTCAAGGTGTTCTGGGTCTAAGCAATTGTTCCTCTGCATTGGGAGGAGTTTTTCCCCCTCCCTAGAAGTTCCTATATCGATTAAAATCACAGGTCCCATCAAAAACAACAACCCCAAAATGACTTCCCTTCCAGGCTTGTTGTAAATTGTACATGAGTGTGCTTCTGCAAACTTTTCCATGCTTTCTAAATATCAGCTTGGAATGTCCTCCACGAACTCTCCGTTTCTACTGGAAACCCTCTCTCTAGTGACAGGACAGACCCTACCTCCTGAGGTGGTCCTTTCCACTTTTGAGATGCTTCTAATTACTCCTAGATTTTTCATTCCATCCAGTCTACATTTGGAGAATCTTTGAAACTTTCAGCACTTACTACTCTTTCTTCTCTCTGAAGCCAGCAGAGTAAGACTACTCCTTCTTCCAAAATTTGAAGACAGTTAGTGTGTTTCCCACCCCTCCCTCCCTTCCTCTCTCCTTCACCTGATTTCTCCTTCCCTTTTCTTCCCAACTAAATCTCATGTGGCTTGGGCTACATTCTCCTCTTCCCTACCCTGTCTGCCCTCATCTGGACACACTTCAGCTATCAGAAATTCAAGAGGTGGAAGAAGTCTCAAAGGCCACCTAGCTGAACCTGTGATTGAACAGGAATTTATTTTACCATACTATGGTCCTTCTTTAAAACACGGTACTGAAAATTAAGGACAATCCTCGAAACACTGTCTGGTCAAGGCAAGGTACAGAACAATTGTCACCTGTGGTCCTGTAAGGTCTAGTTCTCACTAAAGTCAAAAAGCACATGGGCTATTGGCCATGCCACATCCCACAGAGGACTAATAAAGACCTAGCAGTCTGCAAGGACCCCAGACCTTCTCCACGGGAACAGTCGTACAGCCAGGCTTCTCTGATCTTGCACCTAAATAGCTGATTTTGTTAACTCAAATGTAGGACCTGACATTTATTCCCATTATATTCCACCAGATTATGTGGGGCCTGTCATTCTAACAGTTGGAACCATTATGATTCCTGACTCAGTGATACAACACATGTAGTTACCCTTCTTTGCTCTGTTTCATCTGAAAATTGGCCAAGCATCCCATTTGTGCCTTCATCCAAGGCAATGACAAAAGAGGCTAAGGACAAATCCCTGCTGCTCACATTCTTAAAACACCCTTCTTGACCGTCCTTTCCTTATGAAGATCACTCTGACTTTGGATTCAGTCCTAGGATGTGGATAAGGTTTTATGAGCAGTTGATCTCCCAGCTCTTGAGGCTGACAGAATCACAGACAGGTAGGAAAAGAACGAAGAATGCTCTAAAACTATTTTCTAGACTCTTGGTGTTTGCCTTCTCCTTCCCCCCACCCCGTATTTTACAAAGGAGGAAACCAAAAGTTGGCGGGGGAAGAACTTGACACCATAGCAAGTGACTCCAAACTCTTCCCACTGTACCTTGCTCCTTCTCAAATCACTTCGGCTATCAGTCCTGTTTCCTTCTTTGTGAAAATGTGGGCACTAATGATATTGAGACTATATACGTCACTGGGCTATTATGACAAAAGCTTTTGGAACCCTCAAATTCCTATATGCTTATTATGACTCTGAATATGGGAAGTACCAGATGGAGGGGTTGAGGAGCTGGCTCCATTGGCATAACCACCGTAGATCAGTTCAGCCCTTCTCAGGCCCAAGCTCACCACTGCCTTTTGGTGTCTAAGAAACCTCCTTATTCTGGGTGGTTGGGGCCCATCGCCCATCCTGGGCTTCACAGAGAGGGAGGGAGCTTTTGACAAAGTTTTACCACTTCTGAAGGGCAAGGTGGCACAGTGAGTGGATAGAGTGCCAGGTCTGCAGTTAGGAAGACTCATCTTCCTGAGTTCAAATCCAACCTCACACACTTACTGTGATCCAAGGCAAGCCACTTTATCCTGTTTGCCTCAGTTTCCTCATCTGTAAAATAATCTGGAGAAGGAAATGGCAAACCACTCTAGTGTCTTTCCCAAGAAAACCCCAAATGAGATCACAGAGTTGGACAAAACTAAACAACAACTACAAGGGGAAGGGAACAAGCATTTACTGATCACCCATTACATGTAAGTTACCACACTAAACACTTTGCAAATATCATCTCATTTGATACTCACAACAGCCCTCTGTGAGGTGGGTGCTGCTATTATCCCCATTTAAAAGGAGAGGAAACCTAAAGCTGGGAAAAGTGAAGCCACATCTAGTAAGTGGCTGAGGCTGGATTTGAACTCAGGCCTTCCTGACTCCAGGCCCCAGGTTCTATATAACTGACCCTTCCCTGTATGGTAGGGTAGGGAAATGGGTTTCAGACAGCCAAGGAAGCCCTCTAGCCTCTAGAGCCCATAGGCTCCCTCACCTAAGCATTCCATGGCTAAGTTGTAAAGATAAGATGGGCACACAGGAGGTTGAGACTCTAAGTCTCTAAGCCAAATTTCATCTGGTGTAGCCAAATGATCAGAAGTTAGCATTCAGTAAGCAGAAGGAGCCTAGAGCTAGCTAGTGTATTCAAAGCCAGGAGGTGTCAAATGAGTCACCCAATGGCACAGGCAAATGAGCTTTGTCTCAAAGATGCAGTGGCAGAGAAAGGGGGCCAGAAGGTACAGGACTCCTTATTACACTGGTCCAGAATCCAAAATAACTATGATGGGGCAGACTGAACAAAGGGGACTTAGGACTGGAGGTACCAAGCTGAGAATCTGAGCAAGACAGGCTAGAATCCCGCCCACCAAGTTTGAGGTATCTGATGGGGAAATCTAGCATTTCAGTCAAGGTGTGGCTCCTTAGCAGAAGGTGTGGCCTGTTGCTGACCCTCAAGTCAAAGGACCTGACATGGACCCTTCACATCTGTTGGATCTTGGACAAGGCCCTGCTTCCTCAACTGCAGGTTCTATGCACCTATTATTAACATGCCCTTCTCTCTAGATGTCTGAAGGCAAAGCTCTTCCTCTGGACCTGGAAAGAGGCTAGGCTGAAGATTAAGCAGAAGCTGATTACTCTCAAGCTCCTGGAGTCTCCATCATCAGGCTGATCCCCACCCCCCAGCCCCAGGTCAAGGTGGGAAAACCACAATACCTAAAACAAGGATTCTTACCCTGTTTTGTGTCACATACCTAAAAAGGTCCCAGAGGGCAGTCTGGTGATTTCTCAGAATCATGTTCTTCAATAACCAAAGGATATGTTAAATTTGTGGTAGAGGTTAAGTGAAAACAAAGATATAATTTTTTTTTTATCCCATCCAAATTCACAGACCTTAGGTTTGAATGTACTTAGCTCCTTGCATTGACCCCATGATGAAATCAGCCTGGTTGGCCCAAATGACCTGTGAAACCTGGCGCCTGACTGCGTGGGATCCCTAGCTTCCTTCAAGGATTCCCCTAAGTGTCTCTTCCTACTAGAGGACTCTCCTGCCTCTCCCAGTGGTTAGTACTGACCACCCCTTCCCACAGTGATTTTGTAACCTAGACCTTCCCCTAAAATGAAACCTGGCAGCTTGGTGACACAACAGTATATATAGAGATCTGGGTCTGAGTCAGGAAGACTCATCTTCCTGAGTTCAAATCTGGTCTTAAGATACTAGCCATGTGACCCTGGGCAAGTCACTTAACCCTAATTGCCCTGCCCTCCCCTCTCCAAAAAGAAAAAAAAAAGCAAGGGGGAAAGCATGGCTCCAGGAACTTGAAAACACAAAAGGAGCTGAGTCTGGCAATGAATGAATGCTAAGAATGATCCAAAACCGTCCTTGAACTATGTTGGGGGGCAAGAGGAAGATAAAAGAAGGGACAGCACCACTACTAGGGGGAGACGGTCTGGACACCAGGGCTGAGGGAGAGTGAGGACTACTCAGTTCCTATTTTGCTCTCGTTTCTTCAATCAAGGGGAATGTTCAAACTGAAAAGTAGAGAATTCAAGAGATTAATACACAACTTGAACCCAAGATCAAGGAAATAGAAAGAGAGCACCCAAGCATGGGGGAATTCAAGTCCCCAGGTGGCCATAAGCTACAAGGACTAAGTTGTTGTCTATGGAATCAGAGAGGTGCCACAAGGCAGGATAGGAAGAAATGTGGGTCTGGTTTTCAAAGGTCGGGGAAATGGAAGAATTTTTCAAACTAGAGGCCTCCGTGCTTGAGTTGGATTCCTGGTGAACTGGGAGAAATGTATTATTAAAGGCTTGTGAGAAGGCCCACATCAGGGAAAGGCCTGAAGAGAATAGGAGAAAGGAACAGACAGGCTTTCATAGCCGATTCGCTGTGGCAGACCACATTTTCACAGTAACACAGTTCGCTGAGTGGTAGAGAAAATATAAGACCCTTCACTGTTTATTGACTGCATTGAACTCAGCAGAGCAAAATTTAGCCTTCAGGACTCTACTTAGGAAAGGTGGGACCCCACTCTGGGGGGGACTAAACAAGCCCATAATTTTCAACCCTGAAATTCTATTATTCTCATTGCATTTTTTCTCCAAAAGGGATCTTCCTAGAATATTCAGCACCTGTAACACCCCTGACTCCTGAAAGCAGCCACCCCCATTTCAGGAGAGAGAGGGAGGGAGGGAGAGAGAGAGAGAGAGAGAGAGAGAGAGAGAGAGAGAAGGAGAGAGAGGGAGAGAGAGGGGGAGGGAAAGTCAAAATATCAATTTTTTTTAAGAGAGATAGGAGAAGTTGCAATAATGGAGAGAAAACAAAGAAATTGCAAGAATCTTAAAAATTCTAAAAGCAATGCCACATAAAGTCCAGCAAACTTGGGACTATACAAAAAGAGGTAACTACAAAAATATTAACAACCAAAACTGATAAACATGAAAGAAATAACAAATGAATCTATTTCCAAAAGAGAAACTGGAACTGTTTATCTGGAAGCTGCCACATTAAAGCCAAATCACAAACCCAAAGACTTATGAGTGAATGCTAGCAAACATCTCAAAAACTCAATAATTCTTGGGGCGGCTAGGTGGCCACAGCGAGTAAGATCACCGGCCTCGGAGTTGGGATGACCCGAGATCGAATCCGGCCTCAGAAAATGAGCACCCACACATAAACAATGACTAGCCGTGTAACCTTGAGCAAGTTACTTAACCCCAATTGCTTAAAAAAAAAAACTCAACAATTCTTTTGTTGCAGAAACTATTTTTGAAAAAAGAAAAGAGAGAATAATGTGTTCTACTCAAGTTTCAGCATTTTCAGAGGGATGTTGATAAACTGGATAAAGGCTACAAAAGAGTAAGCCTTGGTCTTAGGTTCCCACCATAAGAGGATCAGTAGAAAGCAGAAGCTGTTTAGCCTGGAGAAGAGAAGACTGGAGGGAAGAATCAGAAGTAAAGGGCAGAAGTGGAAAAGAGGCCAGTTGAGGCTAGACTGTGCTACAACAAAATTTTAAAAAACAAGTATAATCCAGACAAGTGATTTATTCAAAACGGCATGCAGTTGCAAAAACAAATCAGGCCCAAGGCTCTCAGGTAGCATAAGAAGCGCTGAATCCTGGTTTCTATATGGTTGATAGACAATGGAAAGAGTGATAAAACAGGATGTAAGGATTAAGCCACCTGGCTTCCTTTTGGGTAGAAGGGATTGGGGGACACTCAGGTAAGGACAGAGGGGTATTCTTGTGGTTGAGTGATAGTGGGGCGGGGGAGTAGTCTTGCAAAATCAGGTGACTCACATGGAGTTGGAAGTTAACTTCACAAAATGTTGGATAAAGGCAAAATGGAGTCACTAATGTTAATATAACAACTGCAAGAAAATGATTCCTAGCACTATCAATCAACCAATCAGCATTTTATAAGGTTCTAAATGAAGAGAACACAAACCAAAATCAAACAGTCCCAGCCCTCACAGAGCTAGGGGGAGGGGTATGTACACATATACAAAATCAGGTACAAGGTAAATCAAAAATAAATACAATGGAATTTGTAGGTGAGGCACAAACTCCTGGAGGGCAAATAAGAAAGACTTCATGGCATAGTAGCATTTGAGTTGGGCTTTGAAAGGAAACTAGGGATTCTGAGAGGAAGAGATGAAGATAGAGGACATTTCAGGTACATGGGACAGAATGTGCAAGGCATGGAGACAGGGGATGAAATGGTGTAAGAAAAAGCAAGAAGGCCAGTTTGGCAGGACCTTGGTCATGTGTAAGTCTAGAAAGCATCAAAGAGCAATGAGAAGCACAATGAACTTGTGCCAGTTCCAGGACTTGAGTTCAAATCATGCCACTGGCACTTATCACCTAATGACCTTGGGCCTCCATTTCCTATATAAAAATGAAGGCACTAGGTTACCCCCCAAGGCTTCTTCCACCTTTACACCTATAGATATCCTGTGGTCCCATGAAAGGTAGGTTGGGCCTAAGCCAGGGAGGGCTTTAAAAAGCAAACAGGAATTTGCATTCAATTCTTGTGACAATAAGGAGTTTCTTTAGCAGGGCCACGACATGCTTTAGAGATATTACTTTGGTACTTGTGTACAACTTTGGAAGAGACTTGAGCCAAGGAGACAATCCACCAACAAGATGCTATGAGGATCCACAGGAGAGTGGTGGCCATGTGTATAAGCATAAGGGAAAGGATTTGAGAAATGTAGTAAAGAAGACTTGACAAATGACAAAGGGTCACTCATGTGATGTGAGGGAGAGTAAGGAGCTCAGAACAACACCAAGGTTCTGAGTCTGGGTGACTCTGGAAGTTTAGCTGTACCCTTGACAGATACAGGGAAGGTCAGAAGAAAGATGGATTTGGGGAAGGAGTGAGAGAAAAGAAGTTCTCTTTAGGCTAGGCAGAGTGTGAGATGCTTATGGGACATCCAGTTGGAGATGTCCAAATGGCAGTTGGTGATTCAGGACTAGAGCTCAGGAGAGAGGTTAGGGCTGGATAGTTAGACCTGGGACTCATCTGCATACAGATAATATTTGAATCCATTGTCGAGAGTTCAGTAATAAAAAAGTACCCTGAGTACCTTAAGGTACATCCACATTTAGGATGTATTAGAAGGATGATGAAGGTCCCAAGTTCTCTTTACATATACAAAAGGAACCCAAGGTCAGGGTAGGCTTATTTCTCACAATTCTGGTGTGAAATTATAGCACGGAATTTTGAAAGAAAAAAGCATCACTAGCACTGTGGAATTTGGATTTTATTTAGCAGACAATGGGCAGCCAGTGAAAGCCTGTGAACAATGATATAACTGAAGGTGTATGTAAAGAGCATTGAGATGATCATAACCAGCAGGGAGGCTGGAGTGGAAACAGGAACATCTATTGGGAGGTTATTGCAATAAAATGGGTGAGAGGTAAGGAGGGCTTGAAATAGGTTGCTAGCAGAAGAAGGGATGGGAAGGTGAGTGTTTGGGAGTTATTAGCCAGAATCCTAACCAAGGCAGTTTATATGAAAAGTTGGGACTGCAACAGGGCCCAGGTCAGTGGGCTGTGAATAAACTGATCAAGGAGGAGAGAGATCAGGAGAGAGCTAGGAAAAGAAATAATTAAAAGGAGATGTGGGGTTGTTTTGGGTTTCCTTTATAGACTTTGAGAACTTCCATAATAATTTCTTCTGCATACCTGGCAGAAGCCAACTGGGAGAAGGATGCACATACAAGATTGGGGGAGTGAACTAGATGACCCAGGAAGATACTTCCTACTCCAATGCTAGGCCCTCCTTCATCAATTATTTCATAGGCCAATTCTACTGCTTAGGATCAAAATTTTCTAATTGAAAAGCCTTTTTTAAGGTCATGTAATCTAAACTCTGCATTTCAGACACCAGGTACTGAGGCCCTCATAGGAATTAAGGGGCTAGTGGCAGAGACAGAATTTATACTTAGGACCTCTTGACTCCAAATCCTGAACTCTTTCAATAGTTCCAGGTTAAGAGGTCAATGCTTCTCCTGTGCTACTAGGTTAGAAGGGACATCCACATTGTTCTGCCACCTGGAAAGGTCTCTGGTTGCAGAGGGTGGCAAAGAGTCATGGCCCTGAACCTCTGCAGTATCTCAGTAACTTGGGGACCCAACTAGAGCAAGCAATGAAGAGAAGTAAGACCTCTCACTCTACCAAGTAAGGGTGACCTCAGCAGTGTTCCATTTGAGCCACATTTTGGGATTTAGACCTGTCAGTCGTGCTGTCTAGCTAAACAGGAAATGCTGTCAGTCCACATCTCGGCCAGCTAGACTCCAGCTCTAAATTCCTTACTGCTACACTGATCTGGGGCCATTGAAAAAATGGGAGCTGAAGTGGAAATGGGGCTTGAGTGATGGAATGTTGATTAATGAATAACTGAGATGGAACATATCACATAGAAAGGCAGTGAAGCAGAATGTGAGTCTAGAAGAACAGAGTTTAGCAGAGTCTAGAACCTTGATTCTTCTAGTCTCAGCTCCATCACTAGTAAGCTCAGTGACCTCAGGGCTCCCTTCTCTGGGCTTCAGTTTCCTCACCTATAAAATGAGAAGATAGTACTAAATGATCTCCAAAGTCTTTGTCACCTTGGAAATTATGTGATTTTATTCTGAAAGTATCATAGGGCCCCACTTCCCACTGGGTCAAGGAAGGGGTAGAGGGAGGTCCTATGATTCCTGACTTCTTTGGATATTTGGCACCAGGAGACCTGAGTATGAGGTTAGGATGTGCCACCTATCGATTCATGCCCTTAACTAGTCATGTCACCATCACTACCTCTGACCTTACCCTCCCCCACAAACCCCATCTATAGAATGAGTTGGGGAAAGAAATGAGGTCTCAAGTTCCTTCCATTTTGAAATCTCTGATTTCATGTCCTCCAGCAGAGTTGTGTTCCCTGTTCTTTAGTCTCCCTCTCTACCTGTCTATTTGGGTGTCCAGTCAATTCTTGAGTGCCTAGCTTTCCTTTGCAGATTACCTCAGAGAGATCACATGCTTCCATTTCTTTAGTCATCTAACTCCTCTTCAAAGGTCTACAACTGGAGCCAGTGTGAAGGAGTGGGAAGAGGGATGGACTCTAAGGTCCTACATTTAATTCTTTACTCTGCCCCTTACTGCCAGTGTGAGTTCTACTTAAGCCTTTTTGTGCCTCAGTTTCCTCAACTATAAACTGAACAGAGTCAACAAGTTTGTGTCTAAGGTCCATTCTAGCTCTATACCTACAAATCCATGACCTCAAGTTCTGACCCCTTATCCAAGCTTTAGTTCCATATTTACAGATATATCCCTTTGTCATGTCATCTCAATAGCCCTAAAACCTAATTTATCAGTTTCTCTACCCACATCCCCAAGAGATTTGTCCAATTTTTCTCATTTTTATAAACAGCACCACTGGTCTTTCAGTGCACTAGAAGCAAAATCTTGGTGGCATCTCTGTCCTTTGTAGCCCACCACTCACCAGTTCCCACTGGTAACAAATCCTCTGCAGATTCTCTCAAGCTGATCCTTTCTCTCTATTCACACTGCTACAGTTCAGGCCTATTCTAGCCCTTAAATCAGAATCTGTACAACTGCCTCCCCTCTCTGGTCTCCCAGACTTGGCTCCAATTTCAATTCATCCTGTGCCACAATTTTATATGAAATGGCCTAAAGCACTGAGTTTATGATGTCACCACTCTGCTCTAAAATCAACATTGGCTCCTATTACAGACAACACTGACCTAGACATGGGTACTCTACTACATCTTCTATGGCCTCAAAGTTGGCCAACAAATCCAGTAAGCCCCAAGGAAAATGTAGGAACTCTTTTGTTAGCTTGAACTAAACTCTAAAGGATTCATATTAACTGGGAGGTTTACACTTTAAAAGAGTTGCATATCTCTCACAAAACCCTGGGATATGGCAGAACATCTGTCCCCTACAGGCTGCCCTCCTGGGTATCTCCTACACATCCCAAGTTCATCTTCTACCTCCATTCAGGTTTTTCTTTTTTTCTTCTGTGTCACCCTTTCTAGAACGTCTTCCCCACCTCTATCAGAAACCTCACTTTGCTTTGAGATCCAGCTTGGAATCCTATGCTCTTTTCTGAGCTCTTCTTTCACAAGTGTATGTTTAGCACAGTTTGGTAAGTGCTTTGTAAATGCTAGTTATCAGTATCAGTAGTGGTGGTGGTAGTAGTAGTAGTAGCAGTAGTAGCATGTCCCACTTAGCTTTTAAAGGCTTTTTTACTATAAACTTAACCTTCTTTTCTCCACAGCACACAACACAGATAATGGAGAGGTCGGCTCTTGAGCTCTCAAAGGGAGGACCTATGGTTGGGGATCCCAGTGCTGTCTTAGCTCCCTCCTTTAGCTTATACATTTCTTGACAATATCCATACTATTCCTCCCTTTTTTGAAATTCTTGTTACTACCAACCACTGTCCAATTTTGGAGAATAGACTACTTTCGATTGAAAGATTGGGAAACTGGCTAAAGAGGGAGGGTTGACTGTCAGATTAGAAAGCAATCAAATGAGAATGTCAAGGGGAAGAAACCTCTTCACCAGGCTCTAGTTAGCTGAAGCCTCCAGGTGGAGGCAGCTACTTGTAGAGAGGCCAGGTCCTGGCAGAGAAGAAACGAAACAGGGAATGAGGCTGCTCATCTTAACAAAAATTGTCACTACTGTACTCTGGCTACAGGCCATTGAGGAGATCAAGCCACCTCCTTCCAAAGGCACCCAGTCTTAGCAGATCTGAGTGAATTAAGCATTCGGGATTGAAGGTGCGGCCTGCTCCTTGAAAAGTTCGAGGGCAGATAGAACCTCCTTCCCACCTTTCCAAAATGGCCAATTCGTCCCTTTCCCCGCTCCCTGAGGTCCACGTGGTGCCGTGCCAAGGTCTGCCCTAGGTCCCCTCATGTGGGGAATGATGGGGTTAAACTCGATAACCTCTGAAAAGTCCACCCTGGCGCTCGAGGTCAAATCCTGGGTCCCAGGGTCCCAGGCTGAGCCGCTGGCCAGTACTAGCTACAGGCTCGCTGGCTGGCAAACTGGCCAGGGGCGCCCCATCCCCCCGCCCACCCCTCCTTACTCTGCGCTTGCGGCCAGCCCCCCCGCCCTCCCCCCCCCCTTAGCTGGTGTAGAAAGAGTCCCTTCAGGGGCGGGAGGGGGGGACAAACCCCCCCAACCCCGAGCCCCCCAAGGCCACCCCCCCAGCCCCGCCCCGCCCCAAGCCCACCCTGTCTGCGGTCTGCACCCACCTGCACGGGAGGCTGCGGGCGGGCTGCGGGCGGCCCCAAGGCACCAGCAGGCGGGGGAGGAGAGGGGGAGGACAGGGGGAGGATTAGAGGAGGGGGTGGTGGCCCGAGAGTTGGGCCCCGCCTCCACCCTGCTCTTTCCGGCCACAAAGACTAAGCTGCCCTTCCCGGGCTTCCCTGGGCCTAGGAGGGAGAGAGGCGGGGATAGGGCCTAAGGGGGCCCGCGGGAGGGGGTCGCCCTGCCACGTGGAGCCTGCCAGGCCAGGGCAACGCCGCACCCCCTGCTCCCCTCCCTGCCGGGCCGGCTAATACTAGGGAATGGCAGCTCTGCGTGCGCCGAAAGACTGGGGGCAGGGGAGGGAGGGGGAGGCGTGGAAGGGGAAGGTGGAGGGAGGGGGAGGCGTGGAAGGGGAAGGGGGAGGGGAAATGGGGAAACCGGGGGAAGGGGGGGCCGAGAACTGCAGGGCGAAGGCGAGCGCTGCGAATATCGAACTGGCGGAGCCAGTAGACTTCTGAGCTGGAGAAAGAAGCCC
This sequence comes from Gymnobelideus leadbeateri, assembly GCA_011680675.1. NCBI lineage: Eukaryota > Metazoa > Chordata > Mammalia > Diprotodontia > Petauridae > Gymnobelideus > Gymnobelideus leadbeateri. The sequence continues at coordinate 26,884 of WOXC01004227.1, read as the reverse complement.
CAGTGGCTTAGGGACCAATTTCCCCCAACTGACTTTTCACTCTTTCACAAGGTGATTCTATTCATGCTTTTTTTGTTATTCTCTACCAACAGTTTTTGTTTGCTTTTTGCAAATAATAATAATTAACGCTTCAAGGTTTGCAAAGCACTTTACACATGTTAACTCCCATTTCCATTTTACAGATGAGGAAACTGAGGCTCAGAAGCTGAGTGACAGGGTCACAAAGCTAGTAAACTTCTGAGGCAGCAATGGCCCTCCGTTCTTCCTGACTCAAGTCTCTGGGGTCAGATTAGTGTGCAGATCTATGTAGATATTTCTACAGTAAGGTCATTTCCAAGTCCTTTTAATCTCTTCACTCTGGTTTGCAGTTGGACCTTTTAAAACATCTCTAAGAAATATTTTTGTTGGGTCATTATTTCCAGCAGATGGAATGGAACAGGAGTTGGAAGGGACGTAAGAGGTCATTTACCCCGAACTCCTCAATTTAAAGTGAGGAAACCACCACAGAGAAGCTTTGACTGACCCAAAGTCACATAAATAATAACCATCCCAGGTGAAATTTGAGTGCTCTCCTGCTCACCTGGCTACTTTCCTTCTGTTCCCCTTTGTGTATGTCTTCCTACCACAGAGTCATTCCTATCCCTTCCCCCATGTCTTAGGATCCTAGATTTAAGAGCTGGCAAGGACCTAGAGGCCATAGAGTACAACTCTACAGATGAGGAAACTGAGGCCCAGGGAGGGGAAGTGACTTGCCTATGGTTACATGAGTAGTAGGGGAGAGAGGTAAGGATTTAAAGCAAGGTCTTCTTATGAGAGAGCCACTGAATCTCCTGTTCCTCCTTCCAGGGGTGGGGAACCTTCACTGTGGAGGCCACTCTAGGTTCTCAAGTGCAGCCCTTTGACTGAATACAAACTTCACAGAACAAATACCCTTAACGAAAAGATTTGTTCTATAAAACTTGTTCTCAGTCAAAAGGCTATACCAGAAGACCTAGAAAGCCACATATGGCCTCCAGACCCAAAGTTTTCCCACCCCTGTGGACCTTGATCCTTGAGGTGGAACAACTATCATTACACTCAGTGACTTTGCATCTTTATCTTTACATCTATTTTAGTATTGATTTTGACCTTTGCTCTAATTTTAATGACCTTACTACACAGAGCACATGGCTATTGCTATGTCAGTAAGCAATTTTTTCTTTGTTGGGGGTACAATCCATTCCCCTTTTTGTAACAATGTTCCCTATCTCGCTCAGTGCATTACAACTATCTTTCAAAAAAAAAAAAAAATCCTCTTTTACTTCTTTTGATCCCTTATCATAGTTTCCATCAGTTTTCAGCATTTCCCCTGTCCTTACCTATGCATTAAAATGATAAAGCTGTCAATCTCTTCTTGGTGGTCTGCTTCTACTCATCCTTAGTACTTCAGGACGAAATGACCTATTATCCTGTGCAATAATATTGCTTGATGCTTTGAATAAAACCAACTCTACCAATTCCTTTATTTCCCTCTTCAAACAGAAGCTGTGAGCTGTGTTTCCATTAACTGCAACTGATTTGTATGTTCTAGCATCATTTAGTGAAAATACCGATAGCAATGTGGTATTTCTCCTTTTCTCATTTTCAATATCTCCAAAGATAAGTAAATGCAAAGTAAACACAAAATAATTGGGAGAGGGGAGAGGGGAAGAAGGAGCACCTGATGTGAGTGACCTCAAAGTCCCATAAGGCCAAGCCTGAACTGCCCAATGGGATACATACATGCAGGAAGTGCTGCCATCCCGCGACTCAAACTTCCATCATCTGACACAAAAATACACTTTTCCTTTTGTCATTTCCTTTTTTATTTTGAATTTTAATGCCCAAAATAGCATTTACATATGTAACACACATCCAAAATGGTAATTGTATATGAAACCATAAATCAGTTTTCATCACCACTTGGTTTTTTTAAATTATATAATATATTCCAGACATGACTTCTGAAGCTGTCTTCCTTCCTAGGCTTCCTTCTTGGGGTTTTTTTTTTTTTTGTGCATTTAAAAGAGTATTCCTCTCTCTCTCTCTCTCTCTCTCTCTCTCTCTCTCTCTCTCTCTCTCTCCCTCTCTCTCTCTGGTATCAATTCTACTTACCTTACCTTCCCCAACTCCCAGACTTCCAAATTCAAAAACAAAAAACTTGTAACAAATAAACACAAACAAAATGAATCCATAACCTCTCTGTTAGGAGAAAGATCCAGTTCATCATAGGTCCTCTGTCAGCAATGAAAGGGTCTCATGGATTGTTAGGCTTGGAAGGAACTGTTGAACAAAGATAGAATGACTTCACTGAAAGATCCCTAAGAAAATGGAATCACAAGTGATATAGAAGGGTTCTTAAAACAATAAAATGTCAGAGCTGGGATAGACCTTAGATCATGGAAAGATAAATCTTGAAGGCACCTTATAATACACTATGTCAAAACCAGAAGGGGGCTAAGAAGCCAGATTGTCACATTAGCGTATGACCTTGGAACAGTCTGTTAGGGCCCTTAGAAGATAGAGTATCAGGGCTGAATAGTATCAGAGGGGATTCTGCTTGAGGGAATAGCAAAAGGAGATACCTATTTCTTGGTCATGGTCAATGAAGGAATTGACTTTGCTTGACTATCCATATTTGTTACAGCGGTTTTGTTTTTATTTTCAGTGAGAAGGGAGGGAAGGAGAGAAAAATTTGTTTCTGTTCATTGAATTAAAAAAAGAACATAAATTTGCAGGGTTAGAAGGTACCTTGTCACTTAAGACATGGAATGGCAGACTTTGGAGAAGTCATGGAACATGTCATCACAGAGCTGGTTGTTGTATAGGTGTTTCAGTCATGTCTGACTCCTCTAGTCCTTAGGAAATAGGGCCAGGGCCAAAGGGACAGGTAAAAGAGACAGTAGAGCATCAGAGTTGGAAGAGATCTTAGAACAAAGAACCACACAGGAGAGCTCATAGGTCTTAGATCATGGGCTAACAGAGATGGGTTGCCTTAGAAAACATTGTCAGGGGGCAGCTAGGTAGCACAGTGAATAGACCACCGGCACTGGAGTCAGGAGGACCTAAGTTCAAATATGGACTTTACGCTTTACTACTTTATGCTTACTAACTGTGTGACCTTGAGCAAGTCACTTAACCCCAATTTCTTTGCCTTCCCCTCTGTAAAAATAAAAAAATAAAAATAAATTTTAAAAAAGACAATAAAGTGTCAGGGCTGGAAAGACCTGTAGAATGCAGAACATGGAGTGTCAGAGATGGAAATCACCTTGGCATGTGGAAAACATTGTCAGAGTAAAGAAATCTCAAAAAAAAAATCTCAAGATTCAGTATGATCATCTTTCCGGTCACTCAGGTTCATTCATGACCTCAATGCCATCCTCAATTCTTCTCTCAGTTACCCAACATATCCAATCAATTGTCCAAAAAGGAAAATGATTAAAGTTGGAGGTTCTGTGGGAAAATAGCCCACCGTAATACACTGTTGGTGAACCTATGAATGGATACAGCCATTCTTGAAAGCAATTTGTAATTATACACAAAAAGTTAATAAACATTGCATGTGTTGGAACACTCAATAAATGCCTTCTGATTGATTAATATGGGAGGCAAATAAGAAGGAGGAAGCAAGGATGAGCCCAAGGTTCTAAACCTGGCCAACTGGAAGGATGATGGTGCCCTCAACTGTAATAAATAAGTTTAAAATGTCCAATAGGCAACTGATGAGAGAGCTTAAGTACCTTTCTGGGGCTAGATAAAGAGATAAGCATGTGTTAGCATCTGCACAGAGATGATCATTGAACCCCTGGATTAACAAATGAAAGAATAGAGAGAAAAAGGAAGGTAGCCTGGCACAGGCTGGGGGGATGCCTGCAATTAGAGGGTGTGCCATAATAGATGAAGAACTGGCAAAGGAAACTAAGGTGTGTTCAGATGGATAAGAGGACAACCAAAAGAGAATAGAGTCAGAAAAGGTTAGAGAGGAGAGAATAGCCTGAAAGAGAAAATGCTTAACAGCATCATGGGAAAGAAAACTTTGTATTCTTAGATAAAGGTTTGTTATCCAAGATCAATGACTAACACACAGTGAAATGGAAGATAGGCACACTAAGAGGTCTGTGATATGAAAACCTATAGAGGAGAGAGTATCCAGAAAGGGAAGGTGAACAACAGCTATGATGAGAAGGAAATGTGCATTGAACATGGATAACCATTCAGAGCAAAGGTTACAAGTCATAATTCTGCAACATCTAAGGTCCCATCTAGGTCTGATAGTCTATCTTTCTGTGATGCACAACTTGGAACTTAGTCTATCGGATCTGGAAGTGTCTGTTAGCTCTCGACTGTCATCAGAAGGAGGGATAATCAGATATAGGTTGATAGAGGCAGAAGGACACCAAAGCATGAAGTGTCATGTATATGAAGAGTCTTCAAACACAATGAAAAAAAGAGAGAGGAAGAAAGGGTTTCAGATCACAAAAAGCAAGAACATTAATGTCACCCTAAGGTCATTACTATCAGAACAGAAAGAGCCCTATAAACCCTGAGGGGTGGTTTACAACTCATAGCTCAACACCCATGCACCCATACCGGTCAGATAGCCTATCTTTCTATGATGTAAACTTTGGAGCATAGTCTATCTGACCTGTAAGTGTCCTTTGGCTATCAACTGTATTCAGAAGAATGGACAATGGGATGTAGGGAAGTGCATAGGACACAAACTGTCAGGGCTAAGAGATGCCTTAGAAAACATAACCTAGGCTAACAAACCTGGGAATGACTTTAGAACAAAGATTGTGCAGTTAAATTGCATTGGAAAGTGTCAGTGGAACACAGAAAGGCAAGACTAAAAGGGACATCAAAACTAATAATGCAGACAATTCAAGAACATTGATGCATGGATACAAAGTATATAACTTTAGCATGCAAACTGGTATCATGAGGAGAAGTTGTGCATCATCAAACATGAATGACCTTTGGGGGGGTGGTTTGCAAATCATAGCTCTGTAGCTTTTGCTTTGAACTAATCAAAATCCAAAGTCTCATCCAGGTTTGATATTCTTTCTTTCTATGCTTTTGTAAACCTTGGAGCATAGTCTATCTGACCAGGAAGCATCATTTGGCTCTCAACTGTCATCAGTGGAATGAACAATGGAATACAGATAGATCAATATGAATGGACAAGAGGTCATGAAGTTCATGAATACAAACTAGTATCTTGAGAAGGAGATGTGCATCATTGAACATGGATGACTATTCAGAGGGAAGGGTTACAAGTAATCACTCTGCAAGTTTTTCTTTTGAACTAATTGATAACCAAGGTCCCATCCAGGTCTGATAGTCTATCTTTCTATGATGTACAACTTGGAACTTAGTCTATCAGATCTGGAAGTGTCCTTTTACTCTCAACTGTCATCAGAAGAATGGACAATGTCATGGCTAAGATATGTCTTAGAAAACATAATGTAGAGTGACAAAACTGTGAATGGTGTTTGAACAAAGATTATACAAATGGGGACACATGGAAAGTATGTATATTAAAAAGCATTGTATATACATTAAAAGCATGTAACTTTAGAATGGAAACAGGTATCAAGAGAAGGATTTGTGCATTATCAAACATGAATGAACTTTGAGAGTCATAGCTTTTCATGTTTTGCCTTGAACTGATCAACATCCAAGATCCCATTGAGGAAAACAGACCTGATATCATGCAGTAAATGGATACAAACTGGTATCTTGAGAAGGAGCCATGAATCATTGAACGTGGATGACCATTCAGAGGGAAGGGTTACAAATCATCACTGTGCAGGTTTTGCTTTGAACTAATTGACACCCAAGATCCCATCTAGGTCTGATAGTCTATCTTTCTATGATGTAAAACTGGAAGTATATTCTATCCAACTTGGAAGTGTCCTTTGGTTATCAGTTATCATCAGAGGACTCAAGAGCATGGAAGAGCATGCCTGCAAAGAGTTTTCAAACACAGAATATATAATGACAGAGGAAGAATAGTTCTCAGACCACAGAAAGTTAGTGTGTCAGCACCCATAGAACTTTTCACCTTCAGGTAGTTACTATCAGAGCAGAAATTGCCTCCTTAGATCTTTGAAAAGTGTTGGAAGTCCATAGGACACAGACTATCACTACTAAGAGTTCTCTTAAAAGACATAACATTGAGGGACAGATCTGGGTATGAATTTAGAACACATATTATATAGGTGGGGAGTGCCAATTGAACACAGAAAGGCAGAAGTAGAAGTGGTGTTAGAACTGAGAACACAGACTACCCAAGATGTAAGGCCCTTCAGACACAGAGTAAAGTATTTAACTTTAGGACACAAACTGTTATCATGAGAATGATCTGTGTATTGCTGAACGTGGATGACCATTGGGAAGGGAGCTTTAAGTAACCATTCTATAGACTTTGCTCTGAACTATGTGATATCCAAGGTCCCATCTAGGTATGATACTCTATCTTTCTGTGATGTAAAACTCAAAAAGCAGTATATCAGATCTGGAAGTGTCCTTTGTCACTGCCATCAGTGAATGGAAAATGGTATAGAACCAATCAAGGTGGAAGGACCCAATGTTGAGAAGTGGCATACCTACAAAGAGTCTTCAAACACAGAACATTTAATGACAGAGGAAGAAGAGGTCTCAGACCCCCAAAAAATGAGTACATCAGCACCCATGGAACTTTTGACCTAGGGTAGTCACTATCAGAGCAGAAATGGCCTCCTTAGATCTTTGAAGGACAGAGTTGGAAGTCCAGAGGATAGAGACTGTCAACTCTGAGAGACGCCTTAAAAGATATAACACAGGTTGAAAAAGCTGGGAATGAAGTTAGAACATGGATTATACAGGTGGAAAATGCCAATTCAACTGAGAAAGACAGGGTTAGATGGGACTTTAGAACTGAAGGTACAGGGGCAGCTAGGTGTCTCAATGGATAAGAACACCAGCTCTGGAGTCAAGAGGATCTGAGTTCAAAAATGGTTTCAGACACTTTACACTTACTAGCTGTCACTTAAAACTGATTGCCTCAACAACAAAAAAAAAACTACAAGGCACTAAAGAACTGAAGGTACAGACTATCCAAGTTATAAGCACTTTCAGAAATAGATTTAAAACATATAACTGTGGGAGGCAGAGCCAAGATGGCAGAGTAGAAACAGCACTTCCAAGGTGCTCTCCCCCACACCACTTCCAAACCATGTAAAAGGGAACTCTGAACAACTTCAGAAGCTCCAGCACCCGCAGAATGAAACAGAGAAGCTAACCTCCCTCAGAGGACAGCCCAGCAGCCCTGCAAGGAGAGGCCAGCAGAGCGCTCTGAGAGCGGCCAGCACAGGGCCCTGGGAGCAGCCAGTACAGAGCTCTGGGAGCTGAGCCCAGGTCCCTGTGAGCCATGGTTTTAGGCCCAGGGCGGCCTGGCCAGCAGCCGGCTGGAGCAACCCCAAAACACCAGCATGTGGCAATTCCAGAATTATCAACACAGACATGCCTAGGACAAAGTGAGAGGTTAGTGCTCTATGGAATTTGGGATGAGTATTTGGGGAACCTGCCAGGCTTCTTCTCCTGGGGGCTAGAAGTGGCTGAGGAGATGCGGCACAGTTGTCATTTTGCAGCTTCAGTGGCAGCTTCACCTCCTGGCCTGCAAAATGTAGGGAGATCCAGTGATCAGTCTTGGGGGGTAATTGCTCTTGCTTTAACCTCCCTGGATCTGGATTGCAGTCTGGGATGGGTATCCAGCTTGCCAGAGCATGTGGAAGCTTCATTGAGGCCACCCAACTAATACCTAAAGGAGTTGTGAAGACCCCAAAGTTTGGGATGGAAGCTCCTCTGTCTGATGGCAGAGTCCTATTGTGGCAACAAGCCCAAAAATCAAGTAATTAAGCAGCAACATGCCTAAGCAAAGGAAATAAAATAAAAAGAAAAATGCAACATTAGACTCCTACTTTGGGGGTAAAGAAGCATGGAACAAGAGGAGGACTGTGAGGTCAGAAACCCTGCACCAAAAGCCCCAAATGAAAATATGAGTGGGTTACAGGCCATAGAGGACCTTAAGAAGGATTTTAAAAACCAAATAAGAGAAGTAGAGGAAAAATTGGGAAGAGAAATGAGAAGGATGCAAGAAAAGTATGAAATGAGGGTCAACAGCCTGACTGAGGAAAACAACACCCTAAAAAATAGACTAACTCAAATGGCAAAGGAGGCTCAAAAGGGCAATGAGGAGAAGAATGCCTTAAAAAGTCGAATTTGCCAGACGGAAAAAGAATCTCAAAAGCTCACTGAGAAGATTCATTCCTTCAGAGGTAGACTGGAGCAAATGGAAGCTAGTGACTTTATGAGAAACCAAGATGCAGTTAAACAGATCCAAACAAATGAAAGAATAGAAGGCAATGTGAAATATCTCATGGGGAAACCCCGCTGACGTGGATAATAGATCCAGGAGAGAAAATTTAAAAAGTATTGGACTATCTGAAAGCCATGATCAAAGAAAGAACCTATAAACCATCCTTCAAGAAATTCTCAAGGAAAATTGCCCTGATGTTTTAGACCCAGAGGGGGAAATAGAGGTTGAAAAAATCCACAGATCACTTCCTTTAAAAGATCCCAAAAAGAAAACTCCTAGGAATATTATAGCCAGGTTCGAGAATTCCCAAATCAAGGAGAAAATACTACAAGCATCCAGGAACAAACAATTTCAATATTGTGGAAACACAATCAGAATAGCACAGGACCTGGCAGCTTCTACAATGAGGGATCGAAGGGCATGGAATATGTTATTCCAGAGGTCAAAAGAGCTGGGATTAAAACCAAGAATCACCTACCCAGCAAAACTGAGTACCATGTTTCAGGGAAAAATATGGTCATTCAGTGGTATAGAGGACTTTCAAGCATACTTGAGGAAAAAAGCAGAGTTGAATAGAAAAGTTGACATTCAGACACAAGAAGCAAGAGATGCTTGAGAAGGTAATCAAGGAAAAGAAATCAAAAGGAACTTATCAAAGTTTAACTATTTATATTCCTACATGGAACAGCAATAACTGTGACTGATGAAACCTTTCTCAGTATGAAGATAATTGAAGAAGGGTATATGGGCATATGAATACATATGTGAATGTGTGTATATACGTTTACAGGTATACATGGATAGAGGGGACAGGTTGAATTTGGTGGGAAGGGATGATACTTAAGGGGTGAAGTTAAGAAGTGAGAGAATAAAGTGGCAAGAGGAGATGAGGAGAGACAGGGTAGGGTAAACTATCTCATGTAGAAGAAGCAAGGGGAAGTGGTTGCAGGGGAGGGGAAGAACAGGAAGGCAAAAAGGCAAAACCATATTCTCATCGAATTTGACTCAGGGAGAGAATGACATACATACTAAATGGAATATCTCACCCTGCAGGAGAGTAGGGTTAAGGGGGATGAGAGGGGTGATGATGGAGGGGAGGGCATTCTGGGAGGAGGAGAGATTGGAAGTACCCACTATAGAAGAGGGACAGGATCAAAGTAGGGAATTGGCTATCAATAAGGGATGGGATGTGGGGCAGGGAAATATAAGCACTCTTTTACAATATATCTACTATGGTAATGTTTTTCATAGCTATACATGTAAATACTATTATTAATACTATTTTGCATGTAATTGGGAGATAAGATATGCAGGCATTGGGACACAGAGATTCACCTTGCCCTAATGGTAAAGTCGAAGGGGGTATGGGAGAAGATATGAGAGAGGGCAGATTGGATGAGGGGATATCTTGTGGGACTGCTATTCTGGGGTGATGGGTAGGGGAAAAATGAGGAAAAAATTGTAACTCAAAATCTGGTGGAAATGAATGATGTAATAGTTAATAAGTTAATAAAGCATTTGTGTAGAAAAACATATGACACAGTTAATAAAGCATTTGTTTAAAAAAAACATATAACACAGGCATGTTTTGATAGAAGTAGTTAGGCATATTTTGACAGAAGGAGTTGTGCATCTTTAAAAATAGATGACCATTGGGAGGGATGCTTTGCAAGTCAATAAATAGTTCTTCAGGTTTTGCATCCAAAGTCCCATCCAGGTCTTGTATTCTATCCTTCAATTCCTTTGTAAAGCTTGGATTATAGTCTATCTGACCTGGAAGTGGTTTTTGGCTCTCAACTGTCATCAGTGAAATGGACAATGGAATACATACATACATACATACATATATGTATGTATGTATGTATGTATGTATGTATGTTGATCGAGGTGGATAGACCTGAGTTCATGGAGTATGTGGACAGAAACTGGTATCTTGAGAAGGAGCCATGAATCACTGAACATGAATGACCACTCAAAGAAAAAGACTACAACTTATCATTATGGAGTGTCTGTGAAAAAAAAGCCTGTGAAGAGTCTTTAAACATATCACATAAAGTGATACAGTGAGAAAAGGTATCAGATCATAAAAAGTAAGAATTTCAGTGCCCATGAGGGTTTTCACTCTAGGCAGTTACTATCAGAGAAGAGAAGTCCCTATAAACCATGAGGAATGGTTTACAACCCATAGTTCAACATCCATGCTCCCTTCTAGGTCTGATAGTCTATCTTTCTATGAAGTGGTGAAACTTGGAACATAGACTATCAAACCTAGAAGTGTCCTTTGGCTATCAATAAATGATGGTGGAGGGGTGGCTAGGTGGCACAGTGAATAGAGCACCAGCCCTGAAGTCAGGAGGACCTGAGTATAAATCCTGCCTGAAACACTTAACACTTAACTAGCCTGTGACCTCAGGCAAGTCACTTAACCCCAACTGCCCTCCAAAAAGCAAAAAAAAAATGATGGTGGAATGGCCAAAGGAATACCAATTAAGTCAGCTACAAGAACCCAAAAGAATAGGTTCTGAAGCCTGAGAGCAGTCTTAAAACACAGCATATGGAAGAAATGAAGTATAAGTCCCCATAGTATAAAAGAGCAAGCCTGAAGAGAGCCTTTGAATAGGGTGCACAGAGTATCATAGCTCGAAATGCCCCTGAGAATGGAACTAGAGAGAATATCAGAAAATAGACCCCAGATTGTCATGGTTGTATTAGACCGAAGAAGGGGAATGATCAAATAGGATGTACCATTCAAACATAGACAATTAGGGTTAGAGGGGACCCTAGTACAGAGAATACAAATGACCTCATTTGGATGGGTCATGGCACATGGATTTAAAGTATGTACCTTTCAAATGTATACTGTTAAAATTAGAAAGGACTGGTAACCTTGAACATGGCTCACCATGAAGGGGATATATCACATGGAATACTTCTTTAGGTTTTAGTTAGACTAAATCATCTCTATGATCCCCTCTTAGTCTGACATTTCAGAATTGTATGATTTTGTAAATCTTAGAGTTTAGAAAGTCAGGTGTACAAATTACCATAGATCATCAACATTCAGGAGGAGAACTGAATGGAGTATAGACCATTTGAGATGGAAGAAAACAAGATCATGGAGTGGCATGCTTGTGAAGAGTATTCAAACTTAGAACAAAGAGCAGACTGTCAAGAATGAGACTAGCCTTACAAGAAATAACATACTGTGATAAAACTGGGAATGACTTTAAGACAAAGATTGTACTGGTGGGAAGTGCCAGTTGAATACACAAAAGTAGAAGTAGAAGGGATATTCAAACTGAGAACACAGACTATCCAAGACTGTAAGGCCCTTCAGACACAGACTTAAAGCATTTAATTTTAGAACACAAACTGTGATCATGAGAAAGAACTGTGTATCACTGAACATGGATGACCTTTGGGAAAGAAGGTTTATAAGTTATACTTCTAGAGGTTTGGGTTTGAACCAATTAATATCCAAGGTCCCATCCAGGTCTAATATTATGTCTTACTATGATACTGGAAACCTTGGAACATAGTTCTAGAAGTGTCCTTAGGCTATCAACTGTCATCATTGGAATGGATAGTAAAATCATAGACTGGTCAAGGTGGAAAGACTTGAGTTCCTTAAGTGCATAGATACAAACCAGTGCAATGAGAACATATTTTGCATCACTGAACATGGATGACCATTGGCTGAAATAGGTTAGCAGACGACTTCTTCCCATTCGGATGGTCTTAATCTTCTCTAAGGTCTCTTCTTAGACCAACATTCCATGTTTTTATGATGCTATAAGACTTGTAGCATAGAATATCAGGCCTAGAATCTACCTTAACCTATCAAAGTATGGCAGTGGAATGACCGAAAGAATATAGATTGAGAGAACTGGAATGCCACCAAGAGGATGGATTCTCAAGCCTGGGAGCAGCCTCAAAATGAACCATGTGCAATGAATTTCATTGCAAGTCCTCACAACCTAAAAGGCAGGCCTGAAGAGAACCTTTGAAGAAGGAACACAAAGTATCGTAGCTTCAAGTTCGCCTTAGAAGAGAGAAGAAATAACCTTAGAAAGTAGAAACCAGAGGGCGGAGCCAAGATGGAGGAGTAGAAACAACACGTCCAAGGCAATCGCCCCCCAGATCACCTCCAAACTATGTAAAAGGGGTCTCTGAACAACTTCGGGATCCCCAGCACCCACAGAACGAAACAGAGAAGCTAACCTCCCACTGAGGACAGCCTAGCAGCCCTGCAGGAAGGACCAGCGCAGCGCTCTGGGAACCAACAGCGCAGCGCATGGAGAACCAAGCACAGGTCAGCCTGAGCCGCGGTTTTAGCCCCAGGGCACCCAGGCCAGCAGCCGGCTGGAGAGACCCCAGAACACTAGCAGCTGTGGCAATTCCAGAATTATCAACACAGACATGCCTAGGACAAAGTGAGAGGTTAGTGCCCTATGGACTTTGGGACCAGTGTTTGGGGAACGTGTCGGCTTCCTCCCCTGGGGGCTAGAAGCCGCTGAGGAGACATGCCATGTTGTAGTTTTCAGTGGCAGCTCCAGCTCCTGGCCTGCGAACTGTAGGGAGATTCAGCGATCAGTCTTGGGGGGTAATCATTCTTGCTTTAACCTCCCTGGATCTGGATTGTGGTCTGGTGTGGAGGTCATGGGGTGGGTGTCCAGCTTGCCAGAAACAGAAGTTGTCCCCCGACATGTTCAGGACGGAAGCTCCCCTGTCTGGTGGCAGAGTCCTACTGTGGCAACAAGCCCAAAAGTCAAGTAATTAACTGGCAACATGCCAAGGCAAAAGGAAATAAATTAAACAGAAAAAGGCAACGTTAGACTCCTATTTTGGGGGCAAAGAGGATCGAAGCATAGAACAGAAGGAGAGCTGTGAGGTCAGAAAGCCTGCTCCAAAAGCCCCAAAGGAAAATATGAGTGGGTTACAGGCCATAGAGGACCTTAAGAAGGACTTTAAAAGTCAAATAAGAGAAGTGGAGGAAAAATTGGGAGAGAAATGAGAAGGATGCAGGAAAAGTATGAAATGAGGGTCAACAGCCTGACTGAGGAAAACAACACCTTAAGGACAATGAGGAAAAGAATGCCTTAAAAAGCTGAATTTGCCAGATGGAAAAAGAATCTCAAAAGTTCACTGAGGAGATTCATTCCTTCAGAGTTAGATTGGAGCAAATGGAAGCTAATGACTTTATGAGAAATCAAGATGTTGTTAAGCAGATCCAAACAAATGAAAGAATAGAAGGCAATGTGAAATATCTCATGGGAAAAACCACTGACCTGGAAAATAGATCCAGGAGAGACAATTTAAAAATTATTGTACTATCTGAAAGCCACAACCAAAGAAAGAACCTAGAAAAAAACCTTCAAGAAATTCTCAAGGAAAATTGCCCTGATGTTTTAGATCCAGAGGGCAAAATAAAGTTTGAAAGAACCCACAGATCACCTCCTAAAAAGATCCCAAAAAGAAAACTCCCAGGAATATTATAGCCAGAATATTATAGAATCCCCAGATCAAGGAGAAAATACTACAAGCAGCCAGGAAGAAACAATTTCAATATTGTGGAAACACAAGCAGAATAGCCCAGGACCTGGCAGCTTCTACACTGAGGGATTGAAGGGCATGGAATATGATATTCCAGAGAGCAAAAGAGCTGGGAATGAACCCAAGGGTCACCTACCCAGCAAAACTGAGTATTTTGTTTCAGGGAAAATATGGTCATTCAGTGGAATAGAGGACTTTCAAGCATTCTTGATGAAAAAACCAGAGTTGAATAGAAAATTTGACATTCAGACAAAAGAAGCAAGAGATGCTTGAGAAGGTAATCAAGGAAAAGAAATCAAAAGGAACTTATCAAAGTTGACCTATTTACATTCCTACATGGAAAAACAATAACTGTGACTGATGAAACCTCTCTCAGTATGAAAATAATGGAAGAAGGGTGTATGGTCATTTGAATACATATGTGAATGTGAGTATATATGTTTATAGTTATACATGAATAGAGGGCATAGGTTGAATTTGTTGGGAAGGGGTGATACTGAAGGGGTGAAATCATGAAGTGAGAGAGGAAAGTGGCAAGAGGAGATGGGGAGAGACAGGGTAGGGTAAACTATCTCATGTAGAAGAAGCAAGGGGAAATGGCTGCAGGGGAGGGGAAGAATAGGAAGGCAAAAAGGCAAAACCACATTCTCATTGAATTTGGTTCAGGGAGAGAATGACATACATACTAAATGGGATATCTCAACCTGCAGCAGAATAGGGGGAAGGGGGATGAGAGGAGGGATGATGGATGGGAGGGCATCCTTGGGGGAGGGGAGGTTGGAAGTACCCACTATAGAAGAGGGACAGGATCAAGTAGGGAATGGACCAGGTGGGGGTGGGATGGGTGGGAGGGAATTATAAGCAGCCTTGTACAATATATCTACTATGATAATGTTTTGCATAGCTAGACATGTACAGCATATACTGAATTACTTATCTTCCCAGAGGGAATGGGTGACAAGGAAGGAAGGGAATGCATCTGAAATTCGAGGTCGTAACATTAAATGTTTCAAATATATATAAATACTATTATTAATCCTCTTTTGCTTGTAATTGGAAGATAAGATGTGCAGGCATTGGGGCACAGAGATTCACCTTCCTCTAGTGGAAAAGTCGAAGGGGGTATGGGAGAAGATATGGGAGAGAGCAGATTGGAGGAAGCGATATCTTGTGGGACTGCTATTCTGGCATGGTGGGTAGGGGAAAAACGGGGGGGAGGGGGAATTGTAACTTGAAATCTGGCAGAAATGAATGATGTAAAACAGAAGTTAATAAAGCATTTGTTTAAACTTAAAAAAAAAAAGAAAGTAGAAACCAAATTGTCATGTGGGTAGTGAGCGGCCTGAGAACATAGAATGAATATGCAGGAAATGACATTTGAGCATAGAAAGTCGTATATTTAGGGATCTTGAGAACACTGATTCTCTAAAAAGGAAAGTCCTTCACTTTTTTAAATAAAATGTTTTGCTTTTTCATTTATTTTTAATGTTCATTATTTAACGTTCTGAGTTCCCAATTTTCTCCTTCCCTCCAGTTTCTCCCCCACGCATGGAGAAGGTAAGGAATATGATATCAGTTATACATGTGAAGTCATACGAAACATTTCCATATTAGTCATGTTGCAAAAAAAGATAAGAAAAATAGAGGAAAATCTAGTAATTTGTACTCAGTGTTCATCAGTTCTCTCTCTGGAAGTATATGGCATTTTTTACAAAATGTTCTTCAGAATTGTCTTAGATCTTTGTATTGATCAGAGTAGCTAAATCTTTCACAGTTGATCATTGTTGTAATATTATTTCTACTGTGTACAATGTTTTCCTGCTTCTGCTCACTTCACTTTGCATTAGTTCATGTCTTTCCAGGTTTTTCTGAAATTAAACAGTTCATCATTTCTTGTGGAACAAGAGTCTTCCATCACATTCATATACCACAACTTGTTCAACCATTACCCAATTAATGGGCGTGCCCTCGATGTCTATTTGCCACCATGAAAAGAGCTGCTATCAATGTTTTTGTACATATGGCCCTTTTCCTTTTTCTTTGATTTCTCTGGGGTACACACCTAGTGGTGGTAATGCTAGGTCAAAGGCTTTTGGACAGAGTTCCAAAATGTTCTCCACAATGGTTGGACCAGTTCACAGCTCCACATTGATATCCTTGATAATTCCCTTGATATTCTTTACCTTTTGTCCTTCAAGATGAATTTTGTTATTATTTTTTCTAGCCCTATAAAATAATTTTTTATTAGTTTAGTTGGTATAGCATTAAATAATCAGACTAGCTAACATGACTAGAAAGGAAAATGACTAATGCTCGAGGGGATGTGGGAAAACAGGCACACTAATGCACTGTTGGTGGAGTTGTGAATCCAAGACAATCCAAAGGAATTATGATGAATAATGATGTCTACATCCAGAACAAACTGATGCAATCTGAATTCAGAACAAAGCATACTAATTTTCCACTGTCTTTATTTTTTCATGTTTTTTTTCTGTTTTCTTTCATAACATGACTAATATGAAAATATTTTGTATAAATGCACATGTATAACCTATATAAGGTTGCTTAACATCAGGGAGGAAGGGAGAAAATTTCAAATTTAATTTTTTTAAATGAATATTTTAAAATGTAATGGGGGGAGTAGAAACAGGACTTCCATACAGTGCCAGCTCCCACCTCCTCCAATTCATTGTAAAAGATGATTCTGAACAAACTTTGGGGCTACAGAGTCCACAAAATGACAGAGATAAGCTAACCTCCCACTGAGGCCAGCCCAGCAGGCTGGCAGGAAGCAGCCAGTACAGCACTCTGGGAGCCAAGCCGAGCCCAGCCCCAGGAGAGCCTGAGATTTTAGCCTCAGGGTGACCTGACCAGAAGCCATCTAGAGGGACTTCAGGTCACCAGTAGCTGTGGCAGTTTCCAGAATAATCAACCTATAGATGCTAAGGACAAAGTGAGAGGTCAGTGCAGTGTGGACTTTGGGATCCTGTAATTTGGGAGTGTGGACCAGCCTTTATCCCATGAGGGAGAAGCTGGTGAGGTGCCACAGCTATGCAGGTGCTACCACATGACAGCTTCAGCTCCTGGCCTGCAGACTATACAGGGACCAAGGGACCAATCTGAGCGGTAATCACTCTTGCTTTAACCTGCTTGGATCTGGATTGCTGTCTAGGGTGGAGGTCTTGGGGTGTGTGACCAGCTTGCTAGAGTGTGTGGAGGCTTCAGAAAGGGATCCCAACTTATACCTTTGGAAGCTGGGGAAAAGCCCAGCAATTGAGAAGAAGCTCCCCTGCCTGGTGGCAGAGTCCTACTGTGGCAACAAGCTCAAAAGTCAAGTAATTGAGTGGCAACATGAACAGGCAATGGAAGCAAAGCAAACAGAGCAATCCAACTTTACACTCCTATTTTGGGAATAAAAAGGATCAAAGCATGGAACAAGAGGAAGACAGAAAAGTCAGAACTCCTGCACCAAAAGCTTCCAAGAAAAATAAAAGCTTGTAACAGGCCATAGAGGACCTTAAGAAGGTCCAAATAAGAGAAATGGAGGAAAAATTGGGAAGAGAAATGAGAATGATGCAAGAAAATTATTACACGAGAGTAAACAACCTGATTGAAGAAAATAACATCTTAAAAAACAGACTAACTCAAATGGCAAAAGAGGCTCAAAAAGCCAATGAGGAGAAGATGCCTTGAAAAGACAAATTTGTCAAATGGAAAAAGAATCTAAAAAGCTCTCTGAAGAGAATCATTCCTTCAGATTTGGATTGGAGCAAATGGAAGCTAGTGACTTTATGAGAAATCAAAATACTATTAAACAGATCCAAACAAATAAAAAACAGAAGGCAATGTGAAATATCTCATTGGAAAAACCACTGACCTGGAAAATAGATCCAGGAGAGATAATTTAAAAATTATTGGACTACTTGAAAGCCATGATAAAAAAAAGAACCTAGAAATCATCCTTCAAGAAATTCTCAAGGTAAACTGCCTTGATGTTTTAGAACCAGAGGGCAAAATAGAGATTGAAAGAATCCACTGATCACCTCCTGAAAAAGATCCCAAAAAGAAAAGTCCTAGGAATATTATAGCCAGGTTCCACAATTCCCAGATTGAGGAGAAAATATTACAAGCAGCCAGGAAGGAACAATTTGAATATTGTGGAAACACAATCAGGATAACACAGGATCTGGCAGCTTCTACACTGAGGGATCAAAGGGCTTGGAACATGATATTCCAGAGGTCAAAGGACCTGGTATTAAAACTAAGAATCACCTACCCAGCAAAACTGAGTATCATGTTTCAGGGGAAAATATGGTCATTCAGTGGAATAGAGGTTTTTCAAGCATTCTTGATGAAAAAACCAGAGTTGAATAGAAAATTTGACATTAAGATACAAGAAACAAGAGAAGCATGAGAAGGTAAACAGGGAAAAGAAATCATAAGGAACTTATCAAAGTTGAACTATTTACATTCCTACATGGAAAAATGATGATTATAACTGATGAAACTTTTCTCAGTATGAGAATAGTTGAAGGGAATAAAAATGTGTGTTCATATATGTGTGTATGAATTTATACATACATACATATATGTCTATATAGGGGGGCATATGGGCATATGAATACATATGTGAGTTTGTGTATATATGTCTATGGGTATACATAGATAGTGGGCACAGGACCAATTTAATAGGAAGGGATGATATTTAAAAGTTGAAGTTAAGAGGTGAGAGAGAAATATAATGAGAGGAGATGGAGAGAGGCAGAATGGGGTAAACTATCTCATATAGAAGAGGCAAGGGAAAATGGCTACAATGGAAGAGAAGAATAGGAAGTCAAAAGGGAATGAGTCAACCTTACTCTCATTGAACTTGGCTTAGGGAGGGAATGACATACACACAAAATAGGGTATCTCACCCTACAGGAGAGTAGGGGGGAAGTGGATAAGAGGGGGGATGAAGGAACGGAGGGCAGGCTGGGGGGGGGGAGGGAAGTTGGAAGTAACCACTTTTGTTTTGTTTTGTTTTTTTGCTTTTTGGAGGGCAATTGGGGTTAAGTAACTTGCCCAAGGTCACATGGCTAGGTCTTTGTTTGTGTGTGCCTTAAGTGTCTGAGGCTGGATCTGAACTCAGGTCGTTCTGACCTGGCCACCCCGGAAGTAACCACTTTTGAAAAAGGACAGGATAAAAGTAGAGAATATAACAAGTGGAGTGGGATACAATCAAGGGAAATTTAGTCAGTCTCTCACAATATATCTACTATGGAAATGTTTTGCATAGCTACACATGTACAACTTATATTAAATTACTTATCTTCCCAGTAAGCATGGGTGATGAGGGAGGAAGGGAAAAAATCTGGAATTCAAAGTTTTAAAATCAAATGTTTAAAAATATGTATTATTATTATTATTATTATTATTATTTTACATGTAACTGGGAAGTAAGCTATACAGGCACTGAGTCATAGAGATCCACTGTGCCATACTGGAAAGTCAGAGGGGGCATGGGAGAACATATGGGAGAGACTAGACTGGAGGAGCAGATATCCCGGTGGGATTGCTCTTTTGGGGTGGTGGGTAGGGGAAAAGGGGGGAGAAAATTTGTAACTCAAAATCTTGCAGAAATGAATAATGTAAACTAGAAGTTATTAAAGCATTTGATAAAAAAGGAAAAAGAAAAATATACAAATGTAATTGGGGGAAAATAAAACAACATAATGCCTGAAAAAAGACAGAAACATTCAGAGCCAGAATTGTACGTGGAACAAATGTTCTCTCAGCTAGAATGGACCTGAAATCATAGGATATCACAACTAGAGCAAACCTATGGAAGAATAAGGAAAAATCTTGAAGCAAAGAATGTCAGAGCCAGAATTATTTACAACACATAATTCCAATACCGGAAGTCATTTTAGGATATAGACCATAGTGTCAGAATTAGAATATGAGACAAAGAAGTAGAACATGGGATATTATAAATATTTCCTTAGATCATAAAATGTCAGTTCCAGAATGGGCCATGTTTACATAGTTGGAAGGCTGAAATGACACAATTTAAGGTCCATAATACAGAATTTCTGAACTAAAGTTCCTTTCCATCTGTCATAGTCCTGTTAAGTTCTTGAAAAGAAGAGACAAATTAGAGGAAAGAATTCTGGACTGCCCCAGTGATGGGACTTAATCCATGGTCCAAGGGTCTCATGGGTCCCAAGGCACTGCCCTGAGTCCTCTTATTTCTTTAAACTCTCCCACTTTGGGTTTAATTTTCATCTCCTTGCAGATGATAGCTTGGATTAATATATCCATCCCTAACCTTTCTCCTGAACTACAGTATTTTTTTTGCTTTTTTGGGGGGGTGGGGAGGGCAAGGCAATTGGGATTAAGTGACTTGCCCAAGGTCACATGGTTAACAAGTGTTAAGTGAGGCCAGATTTGAACTCAGGTTCTCCTGACCCCAGGGCCAGTGCTCTATTCACTGCACCACCTAGCCGTCCCAGAACTCAAGTCTTTTTTTTTTGGAGGGCAGTTGGGGTTAGGTAACTTGACCAAGGTTATGTGGCTAAGTTTTGTTTGTGTGTGTGTGTGTGTGTGTGTGTGTGTGTGTGTGTGTGTGCGTTAAGTATCTGAGGCCGGAACCAAGCTCAGTACCTCCTGACTCTGGGGCTGGCACTCTACTCACTGTGCCATCTAGTGGCCCCATGAACTCCAGTCTTGTATCACTAACTGCCTTTTGGACATTTGAACTGGATGTACTGAGGATGTACTGCAATATGATGGGGTGGCTAGAGATAGTAATTAAATCCACAACAGCTGATGAGATCACCAAGTGAAATTATATAGAGAGAGGAGAGAAGAGGACCCAGGAAAAAGACTGCAGAAACAACTCCAGTTAGATATTGTGATCTGGAAGAGGATCTGTTAAAGAAGACTAAAAAGGAGTATTCAGACAGGTAGAAGGAGAACCAGGAGAGAGGAGTGTGCCATAAACCTAGAGAGAAGAGAGTATCAAGGAGAAGATGGTATTCCACAGTATCAAAGGCTCCAGAAAGGTCATGGGGAATAAAAACTGAGAAAAAGGTTCTCAGATGAAAGAGTGGGAGGACGTAGAGCCATGGGGGGTTTGAGGAGATATGAGAAGTTTTAGAAGAGGTTTAGAAGAAAGAGCCTCTTTAGAGAGTGAGATGGTCAATTGATAAGGGAGATATAGAGGGATTGTCTAGCAGAGTGAGTGCCTATTTGAGTTTGTATAACATAAATTTTTATCTTTTCTCAGCTTTCTTATAGCTCTTTGGACCGCTCCATTTCACTTATTACATTCTGCCTTATTATGAGTATCAATATATATGTCTTATAACCCTGGTCAGATCATTCTTTGAAGGCAGAGATTGTGTCTTAGTTCATCTTTCCAACTCTAAAGCCTAGCACAGCACTTTGAACATATAAAGTTTAATAAATGTCAGCTCAATTAAATGTAATATTTCCAAGAGTTTCTTTAGAGCTCCTAACCCTAGGCCAAATCCTTTCCCCTATCCTATGAAGATACAGGGTCCCCAGAAGATAAAGTTCCTACTGATCAGTTTTGCATACCCCTTGACATCACAGACATCCTGAAGGAGGTCTAACACAGTCCAGAAGATTGATGAAGACATCATAATAGCTAGCAGAGAACATTCAGGATGGATGAAGATGATTCTTCCAGTGTTCCTTCTTCATCTCCTTTACCAGACCATCACCCAGGTCACGTCACCAAATGAGAGATGTCTCCCAGGATTCTATCTTCTCTTCTCTCTATATTGTCTCGCTTGGTGGTTCATCAGCACCCATGAGTTCAATGAACATCTCTATGCACATGCTCTCTCCTAACTTCAGTCCCCTATCACCAGTTGCCTGCTGGTCCTCTCTACATAGACGTCCCATGGCCATCTCAAACTCAACATGTCCAAAATGGAGCTCACAACTTTCTCCCCTTAAACATACCTAGTCTCCAAACTTCACATTGATAGCACCACCATTCTTCTAATAAACTACTTTTGTAACATCAGATTCGTTCTTAATTCTCCCCAAACCCTTAACCTATTATCAGTAGCCAAGGTTTGCCAATTATAACTATAGAACATCTCTTGCATCTGTCCCCTTCTCTCCACTCACATGACCACACTTATATTGATCCCCTCCTCGTATTTTGCCTGACATAGTTCAATAGCCTCCTAATTGGTCTCCAATTAGTCAGAGACATAGTGCAGCAAAGTGGCTAGAAAATCAGTCTTAAAACCTGTGTAAGGGTGGTGTTGATGACTATTTATATAATCAAATCACCCACCCCATTTAAAAGGAGATGATAACTTGCTTAATCAATCAATCATTTTTAGTCACCGTCTTTGAATATATCAATTACTGCATATTTGAGTATGCTTTTTTATTTAGTTTTTTTTTATTCTTTTGACTATATTTTGTGTTATGTTCATGCTGTAGCAATGCCTATTCATTGTTCATTGTTTTGTTCACATGCTACTGTTTATATTTGTTTTCTATATTATGTTTATAATTATGTTTTCTATATAGGCCTATTGAAAGTGTTATTATTGCACCTAGCTCACTTTGTTTTGTTAGCTAGGCATGCTTATTGCTTTTGATTGATTGCGATGTACTATGTATATGCATGTACTTTTGAAATGTGCATGTTATATATGTTCTATATGTAATTAGACATGTCACTGAGGTATCTTCACAGGTGATGCTTGGTATGGTGCTATGTCTACTGCATATATTGTTAATGTGCATTTGTTTTATTTCTGTTTCAATGATACCTAAGGTTGGTTACCTGGGGTGCCAGGAAAATCGTCCTTATTGCTTTAAAATAGTAATGTGTCATGAGGTTTTTGGCCTGATTCCATTTTTGCTGGAGGCTTGTTGATCTCAACCAGGGCAAATCTCTGCAGTCTGGAGCCAGAGTCCCCATGGCATTGTAAAGAGGGAGGAGGGACAGGAATATGGGGGTGGGTTTAGTTGTATCTTGGGCTTTGCTAGTACAGCTTCATTGTTGGTATTGTGGGAGGTGATAGAGGGGTCCTGAGTGAGCTCACAGCCAGTGAAAATCTCAGTTCATTATTTTTTAGGACATTTTTAACCTTTTTTTTGATTCTTGGTATCCTAGACCATGGAGACTACTAAAGTGGCTTTATAGTTGGTGCACAATTTCTGTTTTGGAAATGTTTAAGAGGTCATAGGGATCAGAGAAAATGTCTAGCTCTCTATCTTGTTGCTCACATATGACAAGGGGAAAGGGAATATACTAGAGAAGAAATTAAGAAACTAATATTTCTCATAATTGCAGTACATGAGGGAAAATAGTATAGTAATATGGAAGATAGAAGTCAGTATCAAACCTCACTTTTATCTGAACTGGACAAAAAAGGGTTGAGCTCAGAAAATTACACAAAAATAGAGGTTCTTAATCTTTTTTATATCATAGGCTCCTCTAGCAGTCTGATGAAGCCTGTAGAGCCACCCCCATTCAGAATAATATTTTTTTTACTTGAAGGAAATGTTACATTTCAGTTAGAGTTAGTGGAAATACAAATGCAATTTTTTTCTCATGGACTTCTTAAAATTTCTCCATTAAGCCCTTTGTGTGTAGGGGAGGGTTCTGTGGACCCTAGGTTAATCAACTATGGTGCAGAAATACATTAAATACAACAAGATGAGGTGAGGCCAAAGAGGGCAGAGTTTAAGAGTGTGTTGAAAAGAAAGAAAGAAAGTGTAAAAAACAGTACTCAGAGTCTGGATTAGGTGAAGAAAGGAGAACTATAATGAGAGTAGAGAGTACTTTAATTGCAAATTAATACTGGTGATAATATTCCTTCTCTTTCTCTATTCTTTTCTTTGTAAAGAGGTATATGGGCAGCAAATAGAGGAACAATTAAAAGAGCAAATGATAAAAGGAAACACAATTAACAATCATATCTGCAAATGGAAATGGAATGAACTCACCAACAAAATGGTCTTCACCATTAAATGAAGGGCTGAAGCAGAAGTTATTATGTCTCAAACTAAAAAAAGCAGGGTTAGTAATCTCCAATAATAATCTTCAAGAAGGTAAGAATAAAAATACATACGGTTGACAGGGATGAGCAAAGAAACCATATTATGCTTAAAGGTGCAATTGATAATGAAACAATATCAATATATTATATACACACACGTACTAAGTGGCATAGCACCTTAAAAGAAAAGTAGATCAGATTAAGAAAAAGAAATGGAGAGTTAGAATATACTGGTTGGGCACCTCACTGTGCTGCTTTCATACACAGACAAAAAAAAGATTAGCAAAAAAGACATGGGCGGAGCCAAGATGGCGGAGTAGAAACCGCTCATCCAAGCCACTCTGCCCCCAGATTCCCCCCAAACGATGTAAAAGGGGACTCTGAACAACTTCTGGAGCCCCAGCACCCACAGAACTTCACAGAGAAGCTAAACTCCCGCTGAGGACAGCCCAGCAGCCCTGCAGGAAGGACCAGAGCAGTGGTCTGGGACCTGGCAGCGCGCAGAGCGCAGGAGCCGAGCCAAGCCCAGGTCCGCATGAGCCGAGGTTTTAGCCCGAGGGCGGCAGGGCCAGCAGCCGGCTGGAGGAACCCCAGAACACCAGGAGCTGTGGCGACTCCAGAATTATCAACATAGACATGCCTAGGACAAAGTAAGAGGTTAGTGTCCTATGGACTTTGGGTCCGGTATTTAGGGAATGCGTTGGCTCCCTCCCCTGGGGGCTAGAAGCCACTGAGGACAAACGCCATTTTGTAGTTTTCAGAGGCAGCTCCCGCTCCCAGCCTGCAAATTTGTAGGGAGATCCAGCGATCAGTCTTGGGGGTAATCGCTCTTGCTTTAACCTCCCTGGATCTGGATTGTGATCTAGGGTGGAAGTTGTGGGTGGGTTTACAGCTTGCCAGAAACGGAAGTTGCCCCCCACACGTTCGGGATGAAAATTCCTCTATCTGGCCTTAAAGCCATAGTGTGGCAACAAGCCCAAAAGTCAAGGAATTAAGTGGCAACATGCCAAGGCAAAGGAAACAGAAAAATGCAACCCTAGACTCCTATTTTGGGGGCATAGAGCAGGAAAAGGACTGTGAAGTCAGAAGTCTTGCTCCAAAAGCCCCAGGGGAAAACATGAGCAGGTTGCAGGCCATAGAGGACCTTAAGAAGGACTTTAAAAATCAAATAAGAGAAGTGGAGGAAAAATTGGAAAGAGAAATGAGAAGGATGCAGGAAAAGTATGAAATGAGGGTCAACAGCCTGACTGAGGAAAACAACACCTTAAAAAATAGACTAACTGAAATGGCAAAGGAGGCCCAAAAGGTCAATGAGGAGAAGAATGCCTTAAAAAGTCGAATTTGCCAGATGGAAAAAGAATCTCAAAAGTTCACTGAGGAGATTCACTCCTTCAGAGTTAGACTGGAGCAAATAGAAGCTAATGACTTTATGAGAAATCAAGATGCTGTTAAGCAGATCCAAACAAATGAAAGATTAGAAGGCAATGTGAAATATCTCATGGGAAAAACCACTGACCTGGAAAATAGATCCAGGAGAGACAATTTAAAAATTATTGGACTACCTGAAAGCCATGATCAAAGAAAGAACCTAGAAATCACCCTTCAAGAAATTCTCAAGGAAAACTGCCCTGATGTTTTAGATCCAGAGGGCAAAATAGAGGTTGAAAGAATCCACAGATCACCTCCTGAAAAAGATCCCAAAAAGAAAACTCCCAGGAATATTATAGCCAGGTTCCAGAATCCCCAGATCAAGGAGAAAATACTACAAGCAGCCAGGAAGAAACAATTTCAATATTGTGGAAACACAATCAGAATAGCCCAGGACCTGGCAACTTCTACACTGAGGGATCGAAGGGCATGGAATATGATATTCCAGAGGGCAAAAGAACTGGGAATGAACCCAAGGGTCACCTACCCAGCAAAACTGAGTATTTTGTTTCAGGGGAAAATATGGTCATTCAGTGGAATAGAGGACTTTCAAGCATTCTTGAGGAAAAAACCAGTGTTGAATAGAAAATTTGACATCCAGACACAAGAGGGAAGAGATGCCTGAGAAGGTAATCAGGGAAAAGAAATCAAAAGGAACTTATCAAAGTTGAACTATTTACATTCCTATATGGAAAAGCAATAACTATGACTGATGATATCTTTCTCACTATGAAAATAATGGAAGAAGGGGGTGTGGTCATAAGAATACATATGTGAATGTGTGTGTATATGGTTACAGTTATATATGGATAGAGGGCATGTTGAATTTGTTGGGAAGGGAGAATACTCAAGGGATGAAATTATGAGGTGAGAGAGGAAAGTGGCAAGAGGAGATGGGGAGAGACAGGGTAGGGTAAACTATCCCATGTAGAAGAAGCAAGGGGAAGTGGTTGCAAAGGAGGGGGAGAATAAGGAAGGCTAAAAAGGCAAAACCACATTCACATTGAATTTGGTTCAGGGAGAAAATGACATACATACTAAATGGGATATCTCAACCTGCAGCAGGATAGGGGAAGGGGGATGGGAGGAGGGATGATGGATGGGAGGGCATCCTTGGGGTGAGGGGAGGTTGGAAGTACCCACTATAAAAGAGGGACAGGATCATGTAGGGAATGGACCAGGTGGGGGGTGGGATGAGTGGGAGGGAATTATAAGCAGCCTTGTACAATATATCTACTATGATAATGTTTTGCATAGCTAGACATGTACAACATATACTGAATTACTTATCTCCCCAGAGGGAATGGGTGACAAAGGAGGAAGGAAATGGATCTGAAATTTGGGGTCGTAACATTAAATGTTTCAAATATATATAAATACTATTATTAATACTCTTTTGCTTGTAATAGGGAGATAAGATGTGCAGGCATTGGGATGCAAAGACTCACCTTCCTCTAATGGAAAAGTCGATGGGGGTATGGAAGAA
>WOXC01004226.1:0-25514 GCA_011680675.1 Gymnobelideus leadbeateri | reverse complement strand
CATACAAACAAAAACCTAGCTGCATGACCTTGGGCAAGGTACTTAACCCCAATTGCCCTCCAAAAAGCAAAAAAAAAAAAAAATTGGAGAGGAGTAGGTTAAGAGGAAATTCTATTCTTTTATCTCCATTTTCAACACTAGGGTCCAAAGGTTCAGTGAATTATGAGAATTTGTTCAAAAAGTTACAAAAGGAGCCATATAAACAATGAATTTCCCTAATCTCCAGTTTAACCTAATGGAAATTTTTTAAACTAGACCTATTACTTAACAAGGTGGTTCACGATGCCCATAGTTCCATGTATACTTTGTTGTGGGTTTCAGAGAGTTCATGGAAAAGACAAATAGTGTCTGGGACTCTAGAAGCAAAGTCAACTCAAGAGACAGTTGAGGCTATCAAGAAGGTAACCCTGAATCAAGACAATTCTGAGGTGCCACATCTCACTAGTCAGATTGGCTAACATGACAAAACAGGAAAATGATAAATGCTGGAGAATATGTGGGAAAATTGGAATACTAATGCATTGTTGGTGGAGTTGTGAACTGATCCAACCATTATGGAGATCAATTTGGAACTATGTCCAAAGGGCTATAAAAATGTGCATATGCACCCAGCAATACCACTTCTGGGCTATATCCCAAAGAGATCATACAAGTGGGAAAAGAACACATATGTGCAAACATATTTATAGCAGCTCTTTTTGTGGTGGCAAAGAATTGGAAATCAAGGAAATGCCATCAATTGGGGAATGGCTAAGCAAGTTGTGGAATATGAATATAATGGAATACTATTTTGTTATAAGAAATGAGGAGCAGGCAGACTTGATAATAACCTGGAGAGACTTATATAAACTGATGCCGAGTAAGAGGAGCAGAACTAGGAGAACTTTGTATACAACTACAGACACATCATATGTGTGACAACTAACTTTGATAGACTGGGCTCATCTCAGTAATGTGAGGTTATGAGACAACTCCAAAGGACTCAGGATGGAAAAGGCTATCCATGTCCAGAGAAAGAACTACAGAGTCTGAGTGCAGATTGAAGCACACTACTTGCTCTTTCTCTTTTTTGTTTTGTTTTGTTCCTTCTTTCTCATTCATTCCATTGGTTATAATCATTCTTTACAACTTGACTTATGTTTAATGAGAGCCTATATCAGATTGCATCCTGCCATGGGGGCAGAGGGGGGAGGAGAGGGAGGGAGAGAAAATTTGGTACTCAAAAACTTGTGGAGCTGAATGTTGAAAACTAAAAGTAAATAAATTAAATTTTAAAAAAAGAAAAAAAGAAGGTAATTCTGATAACATAAATGTTCATACTAAGGAAGAAAACAAGAAGCTATTTAAGGAGATGTATGTGGCTACATAATGAGCTCACTGGCAAACTCATATTTTAAGAAGGCATACAAAAGCATGGAAACTAAGGAGAAATACACTGATGACATAATCTTGTGGAATAATGTGAGGAAAACTAAGCCTATAATGAGCTAAGGATTTAAAATGTGAGAACAACAAAAATGTTTGTTTTCACTATGTTGAAGATAAAAGGAAGAACAAAGAAAGAACAAAACTGCTGCTTGAAAGATGCTTCAGTAATAAGAGATGACAGCAAGAAAACCAGAATTTTAATCCATGAGTACGTTATGATATCGATCAACTTAAACCTTATTATGGCCTTCTCATTAGCCCTAGCTCTCAAGTCCTATTTTACTCCTGTTTCTTTACCAAGGAGAACTTAATTTCCCATTCAGACATGGTTACTAGACTGATAGGCCAGGGTAATGCCATATGTATAATAAATTTGAATATCATCAATATACTTGGTAAAATCTCTCATTATAGTCTTTGAAGGCAGTTAGGTTGCTTAGTGGATAGAGCTCTGGGCCTGGAGTCAGGAAGTTATGAGTTTAAATATGGTCTCAGATACTTGCTAGCTATGTGATTCTGGGCAAGTCACTTGACTTCTACCTTAAGAAGTAAATGGTAAACCACTGCAGTGTTTTTGCCAAGAAAACTTCTGGTCAACTTCTGATATTGGCATGTTATTGTCCACATGCTTTTTGGAGGGCAATCGGGGTTAAGTGACTTGCTCAAAGTCACATGGCTAGTAAGTATGTCAAGTGCTTGAGGTCGGATTTGAACTCAGGTCCTCCTGACTCCAGGGCCAGTGCTCTATTTACTGTGCTACCTAGCCACCCCAGAATTGTCATATTATTAGGCCTCTCCAAATTAATGGGCATCGACTTTATTTCTAGACTGGTTGGCTTCTGAAGCTTCCTCAAAAGAGAACTATCAGAGTCAGAATTTTAATACAAGTACTAATATTGTAATTTTATGAACTTCATACTTGGGAGGATGGAGCAGGATTGGTGACCAACAGAATTGGTAACCAATATAAGTGAGGCCAGTAGAACTAGAACCAGCAAATGGGGGCTTCTGCTGGGTGGTTATTGTTTCTGGGTATTTAGCCTCCTCAGTTCTCTGAGTTTGTTTAGTACTTTTATTGACACTTATGAATTGTGCTTGCAGTATAATAGGCAGGTAGTACAACATAATCCAAAGAATACTTCCTGGTGATATGGAAGACTTGCTTTTTTCTTTTGTTATGTGCTTCATATGTTCTAAGTTAGTAGTGTCAAACTCTAATAGAAATGACCTATGTCTGTTGTATATTGGCATAGAAAATCATAGACTGAGACAGCTAGGTGGCCTAGAGGGTAGAGCACTGTGTCTGGAGTCAGGAAGTCCTGAATTCAAATCCAGTCTCAGACACTTACTAGCTGTGTGACCCTGGGCAAATCGCTTAATCCTTGTTTGTCTTAGTCTGCTGGAAAAGGAAACGGCAAACTACTCCAGTATCTTATTTATTTATTTTTTTTTTGCTTTTTGGAGGGTAATTGGGGTTAAGTAACTTGCCCAAGGTCACACGGCTAGGTTTTTGTTTGTGTGTGTGTTAAGTGTCTGAGGCCAGATCAGAACTCAGGTCCTTCTGAGTCCAGGGCTGACACTCTAATCACTGCACCATCTAGCTGCCCCTACTCCAGTGTCTTTGCCAAGAAAACCCATGACTTTGGGGTGCTACAGGGTCATGAAGTGTTGGACACAGCTAAAGGACTGAACAATAATAATGTTGTATTGTGTTTTTATTTCTTTTGTTAAACATTTCTCAATTATATTTGAATCTGGTTTGGGATACACGCCAGAGTATCACAGGCTGCTTGTAGGCTGCTGGCCCCAGTTTAATACCTCTTTTAAATCATATGTTTTTATATATCATATGAATCATAGACTCATAGATCAAGGGCTGGAAGGGGCCTTAGAAGTCATCTATCCTAAAGTCTTCATTTTATATTTGAGGAAATGAAGGCCCAGAGAAGTTATCTCACCTGCCCAAGATGTCACAAGTAGCAAGCAACTGATGTGAGATCTGAACCCTCTTTATTAACTCCTGTCTTTTCTAGAATAAGTGCCTTTGGATACTGGCTCTGGGGCTGCTTGTTTTTCTTGTTTCTTAGAGTGTGGTGGTCCCATTATGGGGATCTTAAGGATTGTATGTGCTATTGTGGATCCCTGGTCCTTGTCAGATTAGATTTATCTGTTTCTTTGTATATAGTACTTAGCACTGTGCCTGGCACTTACTAAGCTTTTAATAAATAATCATTGATTCACTGTTTCTTAGCAGCACAGTTATTTGGCACTTTATGATGTGACTTGGCTTGCATACTCCTGTATTATGTAGAGTCTTTGGAGGATCCACTTGAAAACAGGAAGATGAATAAGGGAAGGAGGCAACTATCCACAATACCTACCTCTTCAATGGAACCATTTGAATCCATCTCCAATTCCAAGTGATTGCTTCTTTCCCTGACTGCTTAGGGGAGGTATTTCCTATACCATTCACGTTAGTATTTGGTCGAGCATTCTATTTTATTATTTAAATGATTTATAAATGTAGGTATTGCCTCCCCCATTATATTGTAAGTTCCTTGAGATGACTGATTCTGCCTAATGCTCCCTCCATTTGTACCTTAGTACCTAGTAAAATGTTCAGCACATAACTAGATTTAAAACAAACAAACAAACAAAAATCTTGATGAAGTAAATTGAACTGAATGTAATAGGACTGAATTGGATCATATTGGGGTACAAAGGCATACCAGGTTGGATGCTTGCCTCTTCTTTCCACTTTGAGGTTAAGGCTACACTCTTTTCCTTGCCTTGCAGAGGTATGAGTGTAATTTCTGCTGCTAGATGAATCTGGGTGGCTGACTAATAAATGTGCTAGTGACAATTGATATTGGAAATCAGAGTTATGAGACTGGTGCTAAAGTTACAGCTGAGAGATTTCCCAGCTGTCATGTTGATGCAGGTGCAGGTGCTGGGATCAGTATCAGCCATAGGAGAGCTGCTTCAGAATGGGTGCCAGAGCAGGCATATGGGACCAGAATACAGACAGGACAGTAAGGCTGAATCAGGCAAAGAGGGGAAAATCCAGGAAGAAATTCTCTCTCTGCGTCTCCTGCTTTCCATTGCATATAATCTCTGACCCCAGAAGAGCCCAGAAAAGCAGATCCTTCCTAAAACTTTTCCACGTCTTCATGAGAGGTAGAGGTAGGGTTGTTCCCTTAGGACCCCCAAAGAAATGAGGGGATAAACTGTGGGAGCACTGGAAATTATTGGGTGAAGTGTCCCCCATGAATGCAATTTTTCTTTCTATCTTTAATAAACTAAGTGATGACAGAACAAATTAATTCCATATAAATCATGATATATAGAAGATCAATAGGGAGCAGAGACTTTCCTAGAGTTGAGGAAGGGGCTAGAACCAGAGACATGACTCATGTCTTAATAATCCTTAGCCACATTTTATATTACCCCTTAGGTTTATTCAAGGTTCAGGGCCATGAGTATTTCTCATTGTCCAACTCTCTGAAGCTGCAACTAGGTGAACCTTGGAGGCTTGCATATGTGCATAGAAGAGATCTTTTGGGCATGTCCAGTGGCTTATGGGGTCACTGGAGTGGTGGTATCCTGGCTAGTGGGCAAGATTATAAACTACATAAAGTAGTTTTTGTGAAGTGACAACTTTTTTTCTATAAGCTTTTACATGTAGAATGTGAACCAAATGTGGGTTGCTGTAGCTACTAAAGCACCTCAAGCATCACCTAGGATACCTGTCATTTGTAATGCAGCTTGCTTCAGTGTTGCATTCATTTATTGGATTTCCATAGCCTTTTCTTCAATGAGCTTGAATGGAGAATAGTCTTTGAAATAATGAACATTAAAAAGAGTCATTTCAAGGAGACTGGATCAATGGGAAGGAGAAAAGGAATGAGGACAGAAGGGATGAGGGACAGAGAGCATGTAGTTAAACTGAACTACCAGTAACTTAAAAAAATTACTAGTTTTTTCATTGATATTGATAACTTATTGTGAGAAAATGACCTCTACCAAAGCAAGATAACAAAACTCTGTAACTCCTAGTCTTAAATGATTGATTACCTGTGGCATTGAAAGAGGTTAAATGACTTACCTAGAGTGACACAGCTAGTATGACTATATTAGTGTAAGAATTAAATTCAGGTATTTCTGATTCCAAGATTGTCTTTCTATCCATTATGCCATGCTATTTCTCATATCTTTATATTAGTTAAGACACAACTGAAGAAAACAGTAGTTAATATGAGGGATATAACTGGCAAGCTGAACTGTACATTTTTCTGATGATCAAATGGAGGTCTAAAGAGGTGAAATAATTTGCTTCTATAAAGGGAAATGGGGATATGGGAACCAGAAAATTGGGATTTTCATCTCAGTTCTATCAACTTTCTGGTTGACCTTGAGATTGTCTTCATCTTTTGTGAAATTATGGCTTTTGACTAAATGATCTCGAAGTTCCCTTTCAGCTCTAAAGTGCTAGATTTCAAGATATAAACATATCTTAACATAAGATATAAACATTTAATAATTTAAAAACATGTATCATATATCACATATTATATATGATATAACGTATGTATATGTGAATATATAATATGTGATACTAATATTATATTAATAATATAATAATAAATAATATATAAATATATAATCATTTAAAAATAGGTATATATTTTGAAAGGGCTAGTAGTATAAAAGGGAGGTGTTTCATACCTCCACCACAGTAACTATAGAAGTTCCAGACTTCTCTATTGAATTAATCAATCAGAAGTATGAATTAGATAGGAACAAAACCTTTTGTTGTTGTTTTTCATGCCCAATTCTTCATGACCCCATTTGGGGTTTTCTTGGCAGAAATACTGGAGTGGTTTGCCATTTCCTCCTCCAGCTTATTTCATAAATGAGGAACTGAGGCAAACAGTTAAGAGCCTTACCCAGGGTTAAACAGCTAACGAGTATCTGAGACCAGATTTGAGCTCAGGAAGATTAATCTTCCTGATTATAGGCCTGGAACTCTATCTACAGTATCATCTGATTGTTCCCTTCCAAGTCCACCCCCCCCCCCAACAAAAAAGCAGAGGCATCTCTATTTAAATGATCAAAAACATATACTAGATGGGAATGATCAATCAAAGAAGAATAATGAACTTTTGAGGTAGGTGAATTCAATGATTCCACCTAGCAGATGCCAAATGGTTGAAGGGAATTAGTTGGTCATGCTTAAGCGGCTTGTATAAAAAGTTGTCAGCTGGTACAGAATCTGATAATTCTTATAATAGGTCAGCCTAATAGCAGAACAGTTTCAGAAAAATCTTGGAGAGGAAATTATTGGGAGGAGAGTGTAAAGGCAAGCAAAGAAGTACTTAGCACCTTGTTTCTTGCCATTACAGAGAAGAATGAGCCTATGTTTCTCCCCCACCACCTTGACCAAAGGACGACTTTTAAACTTCAAATGGTTGGAAGATTTGGATTTCCTATTGGTTCCTAGCAGTTTCTCTGGAATAACTTCAACAGTGGCTGATTGCAACATCTGCATTTGGAGCTGAGGACTCATGAGACATATTGGAAGAAAGTGGCTTCAAGAAACTATAATATAAGGGGAAGCTAAGTGGCTTACTGAATAGAGCACCAGCTCTGGAGTCAGGAGGACCTGAATTCAAATCCGACCTCAGACACTTGACACAATTACTAGCCATGTGACTTTGGCCAAGTCATGTAATCCCAATTGCCCTCCAAAAAGGAAACAAACAAACAAAACAACAACAAAACAACCTAGTATACCAGTAAAAAGTTATAGTTCCATAAAGTGAGTTGGACTTCCATCCAACTAGATACCACGAATTACCCCTTTATCTCACATACTTTTTTAAACTTGTTTTCCCCTGGATTCTGTATATATTTGTAGAGACATGTTCCAGTTATTTGGGGTTATATTTTATAGCAAAAACTTTACATTTGAGCCACTTTCCCTGGAAACTGAATAGGTGAAGAGAGAGAGGAAAGTACAATTCCCAGCCTGAGTGGCTGTTTTTGTAGTTATTGATATATCTTCTCAGTAAAAGTCCCTGTGTAAAAGCTAATTGATTTTAATTGATTACTTGATTTTGGAGAGATATCAGCTTGTTAAATGGTATTGGGGCTCACTGGATGGGAATTTGTGAGATATAACATTAGAAAGCAGTCCACTACTCCTCAAAGTTGCCCTTAGAATCCTGAGGAAAGAACTAAGACCTTTTTTCTGAGGATCAAACCTGCCAATCCTATATACATTGGGAAAGTAAGCCCAGATATATGCTATGCTACACTTTGTTTTACAGAGAGTTCCTCCCTGGATATCTGAAAAGTATAAACTCTCACCAAATGCACCTAAATTCTAATTTGATTATATGGTACAAACTTTTTAGAGCAAAAGGCAGCATTTCACAGAGAATAGAGTACTGGTCCCTTGCACTTAGGAAGTTAAAATTCCAACTCTGATTATCACTCTGTGTGATGATGGGCACATCGCTTAATTCTAAAACTATATGGTGTGAAATAGGTGCCTATTTGCATTGTTAGATGGAATTTCCTGTGGAAATGAAATCACAGATCCCATGTAAAAATTTTTAAAGCCTTTTGAGAAAGCTGGTGATTAAATAAATTTCATATAACTGTCCATTACATAGAATAGGGAATTATAGGCATTTGCTTCTAGTTTAGCAACCACTTACTTTAGTCCCTTGTTTTGTTGTTCAGCTGTTTTTCAGTCATGTTTGACTCTGTGTCCCCATTTGAAGTTTCTTGGCAAAGATACTAGAGTGGTTTGCCACTTCCTTTTCCAGCTCATTTTACAGATGAAGAAACTGAAGCAAACAAGGTAAGTGACTTGCCCAGAGACACAGTTAATAAGTGTCTGAGGCCAGATTTGAACCCAGAAGATAAGACTTCTTAACTCCAGGTCCAGCACTCTAGCTGCCTTTTAGGCCCTTAGTAATGAGTAACCAAATTGCTCCCAGGCAGCTGACTCTGTCCTCCCCAGCTTTGATTTCATATAGGTTTCTCTCTTGGATTTCCTGACTATTTTAGTATCATACTACACATATACCATGGCCTCTGGGATGCTATTAATTGCCTGTAAAGACCCAATGTTGGCAGATGAGTCACTACTTTGTTGTTTCTGCAGATGTCTTTGGTTGATATTTATATCCCTCTGCTTCTATTTCAACAATGTCTCTCACCCAAAACCTGGAGATTCATTATAGCCCTGGAGAAAGCTTGCTTCTCTTTCTCTTTATTATTTAACTTTTATGGGGAGAGGGGTTCCTTAACTATTTTTTGTTTTATGGACCACTTTGGTAGTCTGGTGAATTCTACTGACTTCATTCCAGAATAATGTTTTGAAATGCATAAACTAAAATGTATAGGTAACTAATTATATTGAAATATAGTTATAAAAATATTTTAAAATACAAGTCCATGGCCCCCAGGTTAAGAATGCTCTGGATAACTAAAATAGCATAATATTCAGATTTCAAGTCAACTGATAGAGGGCAGTTGAGTTCAGTTTGAGTTGAAGTAGATAGTGATTGGAGGTAGAAATTATTCCTTCCAGATCACTTTATGCTTAACTTTTATTTCCATGCTGAATGGGAGAAAAGAAAAAAATAGATTTGACTTTGTGTGACTTTCCATTTCAGATATTCTTAGGTGTGATTCAGTTTTAACTTCTATTTTCTTATCTGCCTGAGAAGCAGCAGTTGTACAGAACCAATTTACTTGGCTAATTCTTCCCTCTGTCATCTTTGTAATTATTTCGGATATTAGTCCATGGCCAAGCACTCTCTTCTCCATCAAGCCATTTCATCTTTCCTGAAGGTGGCTGTTCTCCCAATTGGGATGTCATCAGCTGCCCCTTATGACTCCTCTGTGGAAAGAAGAAAAGTCAGACTGACAGGCTGGCTTCTGCACATTGTTTTTTTCAAAAAAGAATAATTATTATCACAGTTGTGCTATTAATTATAATAATGTCCATTATGAATTTCTTTTTTTTTTTAAACAAATACTTTATTAACTTCTGTTTTACATCATTCATTTCCGCCAGATTTTGAGTTACAATCATTTTCCCCCCATTATTCCCCTACCCAACCTCCCAGAATAGCAGTCCCACAAGATATCGCTTCCTCCAATCTGCTCTCTCCCATACCTTCTCCCATACCCCCATCGACTTTTCCATTAGAGGAAGATGAATCTTTGTGTCCCAATGCCTGCACATCTTATCTCCCAATTATAGGCAAAAGAGTATTAATAATAGTATTTATATATATTTGAAACATTTAATGTTACGACCTCGAATTTCAGATCCATTTCCTTCCTCCCTTGTCACCCATTCCTTCTGGGAGATAAGTAATTCAGTATATGTTGTACATGTCTAGCTATGCAAAACATTATCATAGTAGATATATTGTACAAGGCTGCTTATAATTCCCTCCCACTCATCCCACCCCCCACCTGGTCCATTCCCTACATGATCCTGTCCCTCTTCTATAGTGGGTACTTCCAACCTCCCCTCCCCCCAAGGATGCCCTCCCATCCATCATCCCTCCTCTCATCCCCCTTCCCCCTATCCTGCTGCAGGTTGAGATATCCCATTTAGTATGTATGTCATTTTCTCCCTGAACCAAATTCAATGTGAATGTGGTTTTGCCTTTTTAGCCTTCCTTATTCTCCCCCTCCTTTGCACCCACTTCCCCTACATGAGATAGTTTACCCTACCATGTCTCTCCCCATCTCCTCTTGCCACTTTCCTCTCTCACCTCATAATTTCATCCCTTGAGTATTCTCCCTTCCCAACAAATTCAACCTATGCCCTCTATCCATATATAACTGTAACCATATACACACACATTCACATATGTATTCATATGACCACACCCCCTTCTTCCATTATTTTCATAGTGAGAAAGATATCATCAGTCACAGATATTGCTTTTCCATATAGGAATGTAAATAGTTCAACTTTGATAAGTTCCTTTTGATTTCTTTTCCCTGATTACCTTCTCAGGCATCTCTTACTTCTTGTGTCTGGATGTCAAATTTTCTATTCAACTCTGGTTTTTTCCTCAAGAATGCTTGAAAGTCCTCTATTCCACTGAATGACCATATTTTCCCCTGAAACAAAATACTCAGTTTTGCTGGGTAGGTGACCCTTGGGTTCATTCCCAGTTCTTTTGCCCTCTGGAATATCATATTCCATGCCCTTCGATCCCTCAGTGTAGAAGCTGCCAGGTCCTGGGCTATTCTGATTGTGTTTCCACAATATTGAAATTGTTTCTTCCTGGCTGCTTGTAGTATTTTCTCCTTGATCTGGGGATTCTGGAACCTGGCTATAATATTCCTGGGAGTTTTCTTTTTGGGATCTTTTTCAGGAGGTGATCGGTGGATTCTTTCAACCTCTATTTTGCCCTCTGGATCTAAAACATCAGGGCAGTTTTCCTTGAGAATTTCTTGAAGGGTGATTTCTAGGTTCTTTCCTTGATCATGGCTTTCAGGTAGTCCAATAATTTTTAAATTGTCTCTCCTGGATCTATTCTCCAGGTCAGTGGTTTTTCCCATGAGATATTTCACATTGCCTTCTAATCTTTCGTTTGTTTGGATCTGCTTAACAGCATCTTGATTTCTCATAAAGTCATTAGCTTCCATTTGCTCCAGTCTAACTCTGAAGGAATGAATCTCCTCAGTGAACTTTTGAGATTCTTTTTCCATCTGGCAAATTCGACTTTTTAAGGCATTCTTCTCCTCATTGCCCTTTTGGGCCTCCTTTGCCATTTGAGTTAGTCTATTTTTTAAGGTGTTGTTTTCCTCAGTCAGGCTGTTGACCCTCATTTCATACTTTTCCTGCATCCTTCTCATTTCTCTTTCCAATTTTTCCTCCACTTCTCTTATTTGATTTTTAAAGTCCTTCTTAAGGTCCTCTATGGCCTGCAACCCGCTCATGTTTTCCCCTGGGGCTTTTGGAGCAGGACTTCTGACCTCACAGTCCTTTTCCCGCTCTATGCCCCCAAAATAGGAGTCTAGGGTTGCATTTTTCTGTTTCCTTTGCCTTGGCATGTTGCCACTTAATTACTTGACTTTTGGGCTTGTTGCCACACTATGGCTTTAAGGCCAGATAGAGGAATTTTCGTCCCGAACGTGTGGGGGGCAACTTCCGTTTCTGGCAAGCTGTAAACCCACCCACAACTTCCACCCTAGATCACAATCCAGATCCAGGGAGGTTAAAGCAAGAGCGATTACCCCCCAAGACTGATCGCTGGATCTCCCCACGATTTGTAGGCTGGGAGCCGGAAATGCCTATGAAAACTACACAATGGCGTGTCTCCTCAGCGGCTTCTAGCCCCCAGGGGAGGGAGCTGACGCATTCCCCAAATACAGGTCCCAAAGTCCATAGGACACTAACCTCTTACTTTGTCCTAGGCAAGTCTATGTTGATAATTCTGGGGTCGCCACAGTTCCTGGTGTTCTGGGGTTCCTCCAGCCGGCTGCTGGCCCTGCCGCCCTGGGGCTAAAACCTCGGCTCACGTGGACCTGGGCTCGGCTCGGCTCCTGCGCTCTGCGCTCTGCCGGCTCCCAGACCACTGCGCTGGTCCTTCCTGCAGGGTGCTGGGCTGTCCTCAGCGGGAGGTTAGCTTCTCTGTGTCGTTCTGTGGGTGCTGGGGCTCCAGAAGTTTTTCAGAGTCCTTTTTTACATGGTTTGTGGAGAATCTGGGGGCAGAGAGGCTTGGACTAGCTGTTTCTACTCCGCCATCTTGGCTCCGCCCCATGAATTTCTTTTTTGTATCACAGAATCTTAGCATTGGACTAGAGGTCATTTATTTCAACCCATACCCAAACAGGAAGTTTCCCTCTAGTGAGGAAAAACCCAATTCCTCCTGGGGTAGCCCATACCACTCTTGGATAATTCTAAATGTTGGGAACTTTTTCCTTATATCAAGCGTAAATCTTCTCTCAAGAGTTTTGCATTTCTCAAAGTTCTTAACATTTCTTTTTTTTCCTTCTTTTTAAAAAAATTATCTACTTTTAGTTTATAATATTCATTTCCACAGCCCCTTGAGTTTGCTCTTAACATTTCTTAAATGTCCACTGGTATGTATGGCCCTACAGAGAAAATTTGTGCCTTTAAAGATCATCTAGTCCAACTCCCTTATTTTATATATCAGGAAATTGAGGCCTAGAGTAGTTAAATGACTTGACCAAAATCACATAGTTAGTAAGTAGGAAGACCAGGATTTAAATCCAGGTCTTCTTCCATGCTACCTCTGATTAGGGGAGAGTAAAAGGATTGCCATACTATATGAAAGGCCTAGTAGAAATTAGATTAAAATAAATGAACAGTTCACCGAATTGGCACGGTGGTATTATTTACCAAGCATCAATCTGAAGCAAATATGATTAGAAGAGTCAAGTGATGGGGATAAAACAAGAGTGGGTTTTGAAAGGGCATGATCTGCCACAGATAAAGGGGATTAGGGATTCAAGCATTGACAAAAATGTATCATTGAACTGTTTAACTATAAGATTGAATATGGGAAGGTAGGAAAGTGAAGTCAGATCAGGAGTGAATGACCTTATTGTACACTAAAAGATGGTGGGGTTTTTGGTCATGATGAATGCAAAAGCTTCAGGAGGAATGAGGCACAAATATTGATGAAAAAATTGCCATATTTAGAGCAGTAGCCATCATGGCTACTCGTTCAATGGAGCACAAGAAGTTGCTCCTTTTAATGAGACATCAGGTCCCTTTTTCTCACCTATAAAAATAACTTTGTGTCAATTTTATATTTTTTTAGTTTAGTTCTATTATTCTATTAGCATTGGGAAGGCCATCTACCTATTAGTTTCCTATTAGTCTTCCAGGGATGCTGGGGTGCTGAGAAGACAAGTAGCTCATCTAAGTTTATACAATTAGTGTATGTCAGAAGTGAGAACTTGCATCCATGTCTGTCTTCCTGACTGAGGCTGAATTCCCCAGTTCACTCCTCCCCCCCAAAGTTATTTTGTATTTATTATTTATTTGATATTCCATGTTCCACATGCTAGGAAGGTACTCCCTAATTTTCTCTGTTTTAGAGTCCCTCTAAGAAGTTTGCCCTTCAAATGCTAGTACCCTTCCTTCCCACCTAATTTTTAGGTAACTTCTTTCTATTTGTTTGTATTTATTAAGGTTATATTTATACTTTGTATGCTCCATATATGCATTCCTGATCTCCCCCATTAGAATATAAGCTCTTTGTGGTTAGGGATTGTTCTGTTCCTTTTTTTTTTTTTTTCTTTTTGGAGGGCAATTGGGGTTAAGTAATTTGCCCAAGGTCACACAGCTAGGTTTTTGTTTGTGTGTGATAAGTGTCTGAGGCCGGATCCGAACTCAGGTCCTTCTGACTCCAGGGCCGATGCTCTACTCACTGCGCCACCTAGCTGCCCGATTGTTCTATTCTTTGTACATGTTTCATTGGGGACTAGCATGGTGAACAGTAGGCTTTCTGATTGACTGATACATGCTGCCCCCTCAACAGAATGTAAGCTCCATGAGGGCAAGGGACTGTTTTGTTTTTGTCATGGTGTTAATAGTACCTCACATAGTACTTCACAGATTTTCATGGATTTCTGATTGAGTATATTTGGGTGTTGCCTACAAAGATGCAGATTGCTGCCCTCTTTTCCTGCCCTTCCCATACAACTCTTAAGTCCTCATACAGATTGTTCTTAAAGGGCACAATCAGCTTGTTGGAGGTCTTCTTCACTTTCTCCTGATATCAAGAGGACACCAGTGGGGCACCCTGATTGAAGAGCTGGCCCATCCCCACCCCCGGCTTTGAGCAGCTTCTCTTCTCTATCCCTTATACATTTCACTGATAACACCATTCCTCTCTTGTTCCTCTCTGAAGTCCCTCCTTGGTCACATGTTGCTGCCTGCTCACACCCGTCATATCGCTCTTTGTGTGATCTTCAATTTTAACTTCTTCAGACACTATTCTGTTCCACAACTCACCATCATAGGGCAACACCAACACAATATTGGTATTAAAAAGAAAGTATTTATGAGTGTAAAAAGCAATTGTTTCTGCTCTGGCCAGAAACTTTGAGGGTCTTTCCCGCCCAGATTTTTTTTTTTTTGCAAAATTAAACTCTGGCATCTTTGGCCTCGATTCTTACCTAGCCTTTAATCACTGAATGATATTGCCTCAGACAAACTGAGACCCGGGGAAGACCTTAGCTTAAAAATAGGCCAGGGTCTCCCACTGAATCTGGGCCCCTTGTCAGTCATCCTGACCTGTCTTGCCACTGGACTCTGATGACCCTGGAGGAGAGATTGAAGTTGATGACTTTGCACAGCCGGGCCTCACTTAAATACAATTCACTTGAAGTCAAGACATTATTCTTGTGGTATCATTGTTCCTCTTTGAGAACAAAGGACAAACAATGATTTTATTTATGGGGGATGCATAGAGTCATTAAAAAAATTTGTCATTTTCCAAAGCAAATTCAGTCTACCCTTATTTATTTGTTAAATCTTGGGCCTAACTTGTTGTCCATCTGTAAGGCCTGTCTAAGATATAAATATTGATGGATAAATGCTACATACTGTTTATCCAAATGCATGTCATAATCTGGGCAATAGAAATGCTTTATTCATTAGGTCTTTCCTGTGTGCATGGAGATTACTTCAGTCAGACTCTTCTGAGTGCTTGTAGGTCATTTCCAGGAGGTTCTGAGATTTTCTGGGGCTTGATGCAATCAACACAATGCCACCTGTAGAGAAGCCATCTACAACTTCATGCTACACTGGATTTCCTCCATTATTGTAGTGAGCACCTTTGGTGAGAATGCATCTTCCTATTTTATGCCTTTCCTGATGTTTAGAATCAGACAACTATTGAGCTGTTTTATTTCTGTTTATTGTGTCTTTCAAGGAATCCAACCTTGTTAGAAAAGAGTCTTTAAAGTCTTTCTCTACCTAATCAAATGTCTTTACATTAATTACATTAATTTACATAATCACATTAATCAACAAACAGTAAATTCAGTGGGATCTTATATTCTCTACACCTTTCAGGAAACTGAAGAATAATAAAAATCCAACTGCCTGACACATCACAGTTACTTGATAAATGTCAATTAAATTAATCTGAATTGTCTTAACTCCTTTGCAACCACCACTTTCAGGGCCATACTTTATGAAGTATGAAGAATAGCTGGGTGGCATAGTGAATCGAGTACTCAACCTAGAGTCAGGAAGACTCTTAGTGAGTTCAAATCTGACCTCAGACACTTATTAGCTGTGTGTGACTCTGGGCAAGTCACTCAACCCTGTTTGCCTCAGTTTCCTCATGTGTAAAATGATCTGGAGAAAAAAATGGCAAATTACTTCCAGCTAAGAAAACTCCAGAAGGAGTAACTGTGGAGAATTGGACATGACTGAAATGACTGAACAATAATACCCAATGGAGAATGGACTTCCTCTTTAGAACACTACGAAAGCAGCAGCAGATGGAAGACCACTAAGTCTTAATATTCTATCTCTTGTCACTCTGGCTTCTGAATTCCTAAAGTCTCTGGTGACAGGGAGAGAGTTGAGGCATGATGGCTGAATATGCCAGTTGTGGCATTGTGGGGATTGTGGAGGGTTGTCTTCTAGGATGTTGGATTGTGGGAAGGTGAGCAACTCTATTCATTTTCCATAAACAACTGCACTTCTGGTATAACTGGTACTGATTTTCTGTCCACAAAACCTAATCTTGAACCAAGGAGGCAAACTGCTTTCTCTCCAATTACTTCTGGGTTAAAACCACAAATTCTGTCAGCAATTAGTTGAGATGGCTAATAGGAGAATACATTTTACGCTTTTGTATATGATGCATTTTCTGTGTCTCTTTGTTTTTTAATTCTGAAGTAAAACTATCTTGTTTACTCACTCTTGGATTTGTGAGAAAAACATTGTGAAGTAAGTGCTCCTATCTGCTCATTCCTTCTCTGAGTTTGTGAAACTCTACTGTGTTTGTCTGAATAAGAAAAAGAAATCAGCTGAGGGTCAAACCAATTGGGAAAAGCTACGGTAAGTGCCTTCCACACAAAGCAAGGCCTGGCCTATTAAAATCATATTAACTGGCTCACAAATTTCCCATTTTCACAAAAATTGGCCAAGTTTGCCTGTTGATTTATTATTCATACATGGTGAGAAGTTTCCTGGAGGAGATCATAAATACAATTTCTGTCACCCAATCAGGCTTGGAGGTTTGCTGATGAAGTGATAAGCACAATAGAATTCACAGGGATTAAGGGATGAGGTGGAAAATGAAAACTGAGTTATGTTTCTGTAAGTTGTCTTGCGTGAAGCAGCTGAAGAGATAAGGTGGACTGAATATTATGAAACTATCTGCATAAACCCTCTCATATTAGGAAATTGGGCTCCATAAACTGATGCTTTAAGAGTGGAGGCAAGTTCTCTGAGCTTCAGAATTAGGAAACTAATCCTGTTATAAGAAACATTTCCACTTTTCTTTATCTGGAGGATATGGACACTG
The DNA here is from genome assembly GCA_011680675.1 of Gymnobelideus leadbeateri. Classification (NCBI taxonomy): domain Eukaryota; kingdom Metazoa; phylum Chordata; class Mammalia; order Diprotodontia; family Petauridae; genus Gymnobelideus; species Gymnobelideus leadbeateri. Next base: position 8,520 of record WOXC01004226.1, on the reverse strand, counting down.
TTTGGTGCAAAGAACAGTCAATTCCTTTTTACAGAAGGTCATTTTCCCAATGAACTTTCTAGAATATTTAATACTTGGGGCTACAGAACAACTAAATGGATTCTTATAAAATGACCTCAATTTCAAAATGCTGATTTCCAGGAAAAGAATGTGGGTACAGGTGATAAAAATAAAATTTTCTTAACTTTGACTTTCTTTTTTAATGGCAAATCAGTCCTAGTCCATTGGCATTGTTCCATCTTTTCTGTAAAAATGTCCCACTATCTAGAGCTGTTTTAGTCTAGTATTTAGAGAACAAAAATGGTCAAAGCTCAAGAACTGATGCTAGTGCTATGGGCTTGTTATATCACTTTGACCAAGGTACCTGATGCTACTAATTTTTTTCAGCCAGGGGTCTTCCATAACATTTTATGAAAGTGCTTTGAACTTTTCAAAAAGGAGATGTTTAGAATGAGGAACTGATTGAATTACTACTTGTGAACTTGACTTTCTGACCTACAAATTGTTGTAGACTTTAGAACAGGGCTTCTTAACCTGGAGTGCCACTTATGATTATTTTTAAGAACTGCTTTTAAAATGCATTTTTATATAATTGGTTTACTTTGTAATCTTAAGTATTATATTTTATGCATTTAGGGGACACCTAGGTGGCATTTAAAACATGATTCTGAGAATGGATCAGTAGCTTTCACCAGATTGCCAAGGAGGTCCATGACATTAAAAAAAAAAAAAAGAACCTCTGCTTTAGGCTAATTTCAGAAAAACCTGGAAAGACTTACATGAGCTGATGCAAAATGAAGTGAGCCTAACCCAGAGAACATTGTATATAGTAACAATAATACCGTATGATCAGTTGTGAAAATGACTTTGCTATTCTCAGCAATACAATGAACCAAGACAATTCCAAAGGACTCATTGGTGAAAAATGCTATGCACTTTCAGAGAAAGAACTGATGGAGTCTGCATGCAGATTGAAGCATACTATTTTTCACATTCTTTGTTTCCCCCTGTTTTTTCCCCACTTTGGATCTGTCTTCTTTCATAATATGACTAATAGGATAATATGTTTTGCATGATTGAACATGTATAACCTTTATCAAATTGCTTACCGTCTAGAGATTAGGGAAAGAGATATTAAAAAAAAAATTATAAATTGTCTTTACATGTAATCAGGGAAAAATAAAAATTTTTTTTTTATAAAAAAGTAATAAAGAAACAATGAAAGCAAAACAAAACAAGAATCTCTGCTTTAGACTAAGAAATCCAGGTAAGGAAATTGTTTACTAATTTTCCTGTGGGTAAGAGCCATCAGCTGATCTTACTTTAGGAGTGGTCAGTGGAAGATTGATCCTGGCCTGTGTTTTACCAACCACATGTAACTGGAATGGTAGCATTAGGATATAATTTCTGTTCTTTTACTTCTTCCATTCATATTCTAAAATCTGACTCAAATGCCTCCCTCTGGCATTGAGTTGACCCTGGGTTTTTAAAGGTTATGTGATTAAAGTTGACAAAGGGAAAAAAAAATCAGTCTTCACATTATATTTTGGGCTCAGATCTATGTGAGTCACGTATTTCTTAAAATAACAAGTAATTGCAGGGATGACTCTTATGCTGGCTTATAGTCTTCATACCTTCCAAGGATCCTGCATAACAAAAGATGTATGGAGGCTTTTATACCTTTCCAAAAGGATCTAATCAGTTATCTCTAGCTATGCATCATCATAGAAAAAATTACTAATTAGGACACACTGTTTATTTAAATGAAGGGGAAAGGCTCTCAAAGAACCTTTTCGAGTGTTTTCAGTGACCTCTGATAAAATCATAGCAATTGCAAAATCTCTAAACAAACAACTTTGGTTTTATTGTTAGATTCTTAGAACATATAACATTTGGCTCACTTTATGGCTCTTTCTACCTTCCTGCTATCATTTGGGTAGTTAAATATTCACCATAATTTGAGGCCTTAGTCCCTGTGTTTTTGTTTTTAACTTATTTTATAGCTTTGGAGACTTAATTTCAAACTTAATTATAGTTTCAGTTTGGGGCTTTCATTTCTCTCTTCTATAAAGTATAAGCTCTTGATGTTTCCAATAGGTGGGAAAAACCTTAACTGTAGGCTTTCTGATCAAGTGTTACCCAAACACCCATTATGCTAAGGTCAGAATTTACAAATGAGTAAACTGAGGCAGATATTAAATGAATTGTCCATGGTCACACAGCTGCCAAGTGTCTGAAGCCACATTTAAACTCACGATTTCTGGCCCAGTGCTTTCTCTGCTGTGTCACCAGCTGCCTAGTGGTTGACTGCATAGTGTCTTGGGGCACCCCTGATTTGTAGAACAGTTCATCAGAGGATGACCACCCAAAGTTTAAGGTGTTCTGTGGGTCTGTACTCATGAATTCATGAGTTCATGAACTCCTACCAATATAGGAGCCTTTTAGCAGTTACCCAGAGAACCAGAGGCATATAATGAACCAGTAAAGGCCTGGAGATCATTTAATATGAAGATTGGTTGAAATATCTGGGGTTGTTTAGCTTAGGGATGTTTACCTAGAGTTATCTTTAGAAAATTGAAGGCCTTGGCAGTGGAGGGAGTAGTGGCAAAGTCAGAATTAGGTTTGATTTAAGCTCTTTAATATGTATATTTTTTTACTAAGCTTATAGACTTGTGCATATCTAACATCTTTTAAGTGCCAAATAAGATGTTTTTTTTTTTCAGTCCTTATACCTCTTGACATAGCTGCAGTATTTGACACTATTGATCATCCTCTCCTCTTGGACTTTCTCTCTTCTCTGTGTTTTATAACACTTCTCTTTTAGTTGTTCTCTTGGATATCTGGCTGCTCTTTCTCAGTCTTTGCTGTTTTATAAACCATAATGCCACTTTTAAATTCTTTGATTCATTTTTCACTTATGTCCAACTCTTCATTGACCACATTTGGGGTTTTCTTGGCAGGGATGATGGAAATCTAATAAAGTTGCCCCAGCCCCAGTATTCTAACTTCAATACAGGCCTGGCCCTACTGAACAGCAGGCATACTGTACCTACCTAGCCCCACACTCTGTCAATGTCCTAACTTCTTCAAATATGCCTCACTGCTCACTGGAACAACAAGTGTCTCCCTGAACTCTTAGTTCCCACAGAAACGGTAGGTGTGTCCATGTGATGGGAACCTAGCTACTGCCTCCACCTGGTCACTGGCCCCAGACCCATTCCCACAGGAACAGGTGTGTTGTATTAAATCACAATCACATCATTCATCTAGCCCAAGACAGGACCATAATACCTAACTATCTGTCTTAACCAGACAGGACCACAATAGTTAGCCAGTTGGAGGGCAGAATGACCAGAATGTTTAAGCACCCAACCATAGATGGGACCTCTCCTCCATTACCTAATCCCTTAACAAATTCCTTCTGCCTTTTTCATTTTCCTCTCTTCTATGTAAATTTTGATTATGTAATTGCATTTTTACCCTATAAAATCCATCTTGCTTTCTCTAAAGTTGCTGGTTCCTCTTGGAACTAAGCCTACTTCATGAGAGGTGTCAATCTCAATAAATGCCTATACTTGGATTAGAGGTGATCTGATTCTGAATCTTTTGTGACAGTTCCACCACAACACATTATGAAACCCCAACAGTCTTGGGGTGGGAAGAGCCCCCACTACAACAGCTTTTGGTGTCCCTGGGTTTAAACTGCAACAAGGATACTGGCATGGTTTGCCAATTCCTTCTCCAGGTCATTTTTACAAATAAGGAAACTGAGACAAACAGGGTTAAATGACTTGCCAAAGTTCACATAGCTAGTAAGTATCTGAGGTGAGGTTTGAATTCAGGACTTCCTGATACTAAGGCAGGACACTATCCATTGGACCACCAAATGGCCCTTTAAGTACACCCTTAAGGTGTACTTAAAGACTCTGTTCTGGACCCTTTTCTCTACTTTCTTTACATTATGACTTGTCAACTCCATCAGCTCTTATGGAGTCAAGAATTACCTCTATGTAGATGACTTATAGATCCATATATTCATTCCTATTCTCTTTCTTGAGCTCTAGTTCTACATAACCAACTGTCTATTAGACATTTCAGATTGGATATCCCCTAGACACCTCACATTTAACATGTTCAAAACAAAACCCATTATCTCTCTCTGTCCCCAACACAACCAATCTTCTGAACTTCCATATTTCTGTCAAGGTTATCACCATTTGTCTAGTCTTCCTGGTTTGCAAAAATGGTATTATCCTTAACTTCCAACTATCACTTAATTCTGGATATTTTTATTTCCAAATTTTTGCTTTTCTATGTCCACAGCATATTTTCCACCCATCCCCTTCTCACTGTATATTAGGATCATTTATTTGATGTCCTCATCACCTCTCACCTAGACTCTTGCAAATGCTCCCTAAGTGACTTCCCTATATCCAAGCTCTTCCCTCTTCAATCCAAGTATCTCTGAAAATGATTTTCCTTGAGTATGATACTAATCCTATTACTCTTTTTTTTAAACAAATGCTTTATTAACTTCTGTTTTACATCATTCATTTCCACCAGATTTTGAGTTACAATCATTTTCCCCCCGTTATTCCCCTACCCAACCTCCCAGAATAGCAGTCCCACAAGATATCGCTTCCTCCAATCTGCTCTCTCCCATACCTTCTCCCATACCCCCTTCGACTTTTCCATTAGAGGAAGGTGAATCTTTGTGTCCCAATGCCTGCACATCTTATCTCCCAATTATAAGCAAAAGAGTATTAATAATAGTATTTATATATATTTGAAACATTTAATGTTAAGACCTCGAATTTCAGATCCATTTCCTTCCTCCCTTGTCACCCATTCCCTCTGGGGAGATAAGTAATTCAGTATATGTTGTACATGTCTAGCTATGCAAAACATTATCATAGTAGATATATTGTACAAGGCTGCTTATAATTCCCTCCCACTCATCCCACCCCCCACCTGGTCCATTCCCTACATGATCCTGTCCCTCTTCTATAGTGGGTACTTCTAACCTCCCCTCCCCCCAAGGATGCCCCCCCCATCAATCATCCCTCCTCTCATCCCCCTTCCCCCTATTCTGCTGCAGGTTGAGATATCCCATTTAGTATGTATGTCATTCTCTCCCTGAACCAAATTCAATGAGAATGTGGATTTGCCCTTTTTTTTCCCTTCCTATTCTCCCCCTCCCTTGCAACCACTTCCCCTTGCTTCTCCTACATGAGATAGTTTACCCTACCCTGTCTCTCCCCATCTCCTCTTGCCACTTTCCTCTCTCACCTCATAATTTCATCCCTTGGGTATTCTCCCTTCCCAACAAATTCAACCTATGCCCTCTATCCATATATAACTGTAACCATATACACACACATTCACATATGTATTCATATGACCACACACCCTTCTTCTATTATTTTCATAGTGAGAAAGATATCATCACTCACAGTTATTGTTTTTCCATATGGGAATGTAAATAGTTCAACTTTGATAAGTTCCTTTTGATTTATTTTCCCTGATTACCTTCTCAGGCATCTCTTGCTTCTTGTGTCTGGATGTCAAATTTTCTATTCAATTCTGGTTTTTTCCTCAAGAATGCTTGAAAGTCCTCTATTCCACTGAATGACCATATTTTCCCCTGAAACAAAATACTCAGTTTTGCTGGGTAGGTGACCCTTGGGTTCATTCCCAGTTCTTTTGCCCTCTGGAATATCATATTCCATGCCCTTCGATCCCTCAGTGTAGAAGCTGCCAGGTCCTGGGCTATTCTGATTGTGTTTCCACAATATTGAAATTGTTTCTTCCTGGCTGCTTGTAGTATTTTCTCCTTGATCTGGGGATTCTGGAACCTGGCTATAATATTCTGGGAGTTTTCTTTTTGGGATCTTTTTCAGGAGGTGATCTGTGGATTCTTTCAACCTCTATTTTGCCCTCTGGATCTAAAACATCAGGGCAGTTTTCCTTGAGAATTTCTTGAAGGGTGATTTCTAGGTTCTTTCCTTGATCATGGCTTTCAGGTAGTCCAATAATTTTTAAATTGTCTCTCCTGCATCTATTTTCCAGGTCAGTGGTTTTTCCCATGAGATATTTCACATTGCCTTCTAATCTTTCATTTGTTTGGATCTGCTTAACAGCATCTTGATTTCTCATAAAGTCATTAGCTTCCATTTGCTCCAGTCTAACTCTGAAGGAATGAATCTCCTCAGTGAACTTTTGAGATTCTTTTTCCATCTGGCAAATTCGACTTTTTAAGGCATTCTTCTCCTCATTGCCCTTTTGGGCCTCCTTTGCCATTTGAGTTAGTCTATTTTTTAAGGTGTTGTTTTCCTCAGTCAGGCTGTTGACCCTCATTTCATACTTTTCCTGCATCCTTCTCATTTCTCTTTCCAATTTTTCCTCCACTTCTCTTATTTGATTTTTAAAGTCCTTCTTAAGGTCCTCTATGGCCTGCAACCCGCTCATGTTTTCCCCTGGGGCTTTTGGAGCAGGACTTCTGACCTCACAGTCCTTTTCCTGCTCTATGCCCCCAAAATAGGAGTCTAGGGTTGCATTTTTCTGTTTCCTTTGCCTTGGCATGTTGCCACTTAATTACTTGACTTTTGGGCTTGTTGCCACACTATGGCTTTAAGGCCAGATAGAGGAATTTTCGTCCCGAACGTGTGGGGGGCAACTTCCGTTTCTGGCAAGCTGTAAACCCACCCACGACTTCCACCCTAGATCACAATCCAGATCCAGGGAGGTTAAAGCAAGAGCGATTACCCCCCCAAGACTGATCGCTGGATCTCCCTACAATTAATTGAAGGCCAGGAGCTGGAGCTTCCTCTGAAAACTACAAAATGGCGTGTCTCCTCAGAGGCTTCTAGCCCCCAGGGGAGGAAGCTGACGCATTCCCCCAAATACAGGTCCCAAAGTCCATAGGACACTAACCTCTTACTTTGTCCTAGGCATGTCTATGTTGATAATTCTGGAATCGCCACAGCTGCTGGTGTTCTGGCGTTCCTCCAGCCAGCTGCTGGCCCTGCCGCCCTGGGGCTAAAACCTCGGCTCATGCGGACCTGGGCTCCACTCGGCTCAGCTTCCTGCGCTCTGCGCGTTGCGCGCTGCTGGCTTCCAGACCGCTGTGCTGGTCCTTCCTGCAGGGCTGCTGGGCTGTCCTCAGCGGGAGGTTAGCTTCTCTGTTTTGTTCTGTGGGTGCTGGGGCTCCAGAAGTTGTTCAGAGTCCCCTTTTACATAGTTTGGGGGGAATCTTGGGGCAGAGTGGCTTGGATGAGCTGTTTCTACTCTGCCATCTTGGCTCCACCCCTCCTATTACTCTTTTAACCAACAAACTCCAGTTGGTTATTATCTCTAGAATAAAATGTAAACTCTTCTTTTTTGGTTTCTAAACCTGAGAGAACTTATTTTACTATTATGTTATTAATTATTAAGTCAGGATCCAGGCTTTTCTCCTTTATTTCCTCATTTAAATTCTACCTCCTGGTTAAAAAAAAATCAGTCTTAAAAAGGACAGGGCTAATTCCTGAAGTTGTCCTAATCCTCAAGGAATATGCTCATCAATCTTGGGCAGGACCCCAACCAAGTAGAAGATCTTACTTCTGTTTAGAGTATAAACAGAATCCAGTCTGGACTAGTTTTTATTCTGATGAGAAGAGCCCCTGTCCTTGTACCATTCCATCAGAGTTTAGGGTGACCCAGCTCTTAAAGAGAAAAGCAAGCAGAGTGGTATGAAAATAGATGGATTCCTTTGTCCAGATTGCTGGAGTTGGCTGAATCTAGTGATCTAGTTAAATTCTCAGTGGGAGGAGCAGAAGACTTCTAGCCCACCTCCTCATTTAAGGTTCACCAATCAGGATTGAGTTTTAGTTGTCAAATAAATTCCCTTTTTAGGATTATTTTAAGCTTTCAGACCCTCATGCCTTTTGTTTTTGATTACCAAGAGAAACCACGGACCATCAATTTACCGATCACTGGTTAACCTAATTAATAAATTGATCATTAATTATCCAGAAACTGTCCCTTGGGTTTTCCATTCATCACAAATCCTTCACAACCTAGTCTCAAACTATCCTTCTAGCCTTCTTAAACATCATTCCCTTTCATTCATATACTAAGTTGGTTCTCTTACTGTTCTTCATTAATGGCACTAAATCTTCTATTCCATGCCTTTGTACTGTATGGCTCCTAGAATTCCTTCTCTTCTCATCTCTGTTTCACAGGTTAGCCCCAATTTCTACATGAAACCTTTCCTGATTGATTACTCTTACTACTAGTGCCTTCTCTGTTTATTTCTTTTTTTTTATACATTCTAATATATATTTAGGTTGTCTCCCTAGATAGAATGTAAATTTTTTGAGTGCAGGGACAGTTTTATTTTTGTCTGTGACCCAATGCCTAGCACAGTGCCTGGCATATAGTAGGTGTTTGATAAATGTTTGCTAATTAAGCAACTGATTGAAAACTGTAAGGTTAAGTAGAAATATAAGATGTTAATGACAAAGGAGAGTAACACTAGCA